>JACTOM010000002.1:0-68760 GCA_015832385.1 Elymnias hypermnestra | reverse complement strand
TATATATATATAACAGATCTCACGCTTGGGTTCTCTTTTTCACCACGGCATTTGGTAAATGTCTCTCGAAATTTAAAAAAATGTAAATATAAATTTTACAAAATTATAACAATCTTGTTAAATCTATTAATATCTTTAACAATGGTAAGCATATCTGTAAAAAGCCCTTATTCCAGTTAAGAGGGTCTGATAAGTCTTACAATCTCTAATTATCTTCGTCGGATTATAAGAAACAACAACAAAGAAAAAATCTCCACTTATCAAATTATTTGTCTAACGAAGCGATAATGGGATATAAATTTATTTTTATAACTTACTCGGTATATTTTGCTTTACAATAAAAGTTTTGTATTAATTTGACTCAATTTCGAAGTTTTCTTTGAATTTGTACTTTTCTTGTTTTCCATAGGTTTTTGATTTTGAATCATTTAGAGCTTATTCTTTCTAAAATTTTGAAACGATGTTTCCAGAAATGACTAAAATTGAGTGCATTAAAGGTTTTCCGCGTATACAGAATTGTGAACTATGAAATATCGTAATCGTTCATTGATTTTACCGTCTTATCTTCAAATATTTGAATTCTATCTTTCTAAGAACAAAACCTTTCCAACAAGTTACAAGAACTAATATTACGTAACAGAGCTCTAATCAGTTTTAGATTTCTATTTCCTTGAGTATTGGGTAAAATATATGAGGCATAAAATATTCTTCAGAGGAACTAATGAATTCGATTTAGTATTAATGAAATAAGTTCAGCCGTTTGGGTGCTAGGGAAGGTGTGAAATGTACAATTAATTTATTGGGAAGGAACATTGGAAGAGTCATTTAAACTTTTGGACGTAGATTAGGAACTGTCCGCTGAATCAAGAAGAATATTAGTAAACGGAAATAACAACTTAACAAGTAATTTTCTCAATTTGGATTAAATCCGAGTCTAAGTCTGAGTGCAATTTAAGTCTTGTTATCTTAACTATTAGTTTAATTTAAATAACATTTTCAATTAATAATGATTAGTAAAACTACTGTGTTGCTTTTGTAAGAATACTTACAACCTTAAAGGCTTCTCATATACGTATAACTACTACCTCGTCCCTGCAACCTCTGTAATATTAATATGTATAATTCTGAGTTAAATACAATATCTATGTACAATGACTACAACTTTTCGGTTATTATAGGAAACCTAGAGATATTACGTATGTACGCATATAATTCAAAGTTGTATTTACAGTTATAAGCGATGTTTAATGTAATGTTGTAACTATGTGAAAAAAAATACATAAAACATTCGTCCATTTATATCTGCAGGTTGTATGAGGAAATGCAATCACATTTTATATAATCTCAAAAACACATAATCAAAATTTTTATTCAAACACAAAACCTTAGTACCCACACTAGTTTTCCTCCCCTATTCAAACTACATTGACGCAGAAACCATCCTCTTAGGCAAAAGTTTATTGGTGTTTGTTGTCATTGCTAGAAGAAAAAAAGTATTACATAACTATGATCCAAATGCAAACCATTTGCAGGAACGAAATTAGTCGTGAGCGTTCAGGCTAAATGCAACAAAATTTTCTGAATGACGATGTTGCCTAACTAGAGATGAATTCGATTGACAGATTCAAACATTATCAATTTGAAGCGCAAAATATGTTTTGAGAGAGTTACGAGAATGTTAGTCTTCATCAACAATGTTTTTATTTACTTTCAGTTCTTGTAGCATCACCTCACAATAAGGTGTTATTAATTACTCATCAAATGTTTACTTTGCGCTGATGATCAAGTAATACTTGCGTCATCTGTTAATGAGTATTAAAAAAACTACAGTTAGTAATTAGTATAATAAATGAAAACAAAAAAATTAAACACACGATTTTTAAAATAAAACTTAATATTATGTATTTTTAATCAGTCGCCACGAAACTAACGAACGTATTTCCACGGGAATATCATATATTAAAATAAAAAGCATTCGCAGTCATAGGAATTACCGATAAATTACAACTTATACAAATATAAATTACGTAAATAATTTTATACAGACACTAAATTAATAAAAAAGTTGGCGTTCCAAATACATATATACACAACGTAACTGTCTCTCTTCTTTTCTTCTCTATCTCTTACTAACTTATACCCCTAAGATTTCATACCGCTCGCCTGAACGCTCATAACGTTATCGTAACGCTCTCGTCACTCATTTACCATTCCATAGAGTTCTCCTAAGTAAAATTGAATAAAAATATTGGACTACTTAAAAGTCTCTCAAATTATTGCGCTAATATAATGTAGTTACAATTGTTATTATATTTGGAGCCGTTGTCAGCCAAGGTACCATATATAGCTGCGTGAGCGGCACGGCAGCTGCCCAATGGACACGCGGGACACACCTACCCAGGCTGGCGCCGACTCCAAATAAGATACACACTTAAATTCATAATCTAATGAGTATACACAGTATTGTTTTAAACTTAAATTTTCGTGGTTTATTAACATATTGACTAATTGAACGGGTACATATCACGATGGCGATTTTTAATTTTTAATTTTGCCGATATTTCGACCCAGTTGCATGGATCGTGGTCACGACGTTACACAGTATACTTTACAATGAATATATATCTAACTAATACATTTTTTTAATTCGGAACATCATTTACGCAGCATATCCGACATTAGTAAATTTAAAAATACTCTACAGGTATTGAAAAATTCTGCATTTCGAGGAGGTAATGAAATAATTTTCATTACCTCCTCGAAATGCATACCTCATTTCATACCTCCGACATAATTTTCTTTAGATTGAAATTTTTAAATTCGTTTTATCATTCGAATGAAATGTCCGATTTTAATAATTTAAAAAGTATTTTACAGGTATGAATAATATGTCAGCACTTTTATTAACTTTTAAAATGTACAAAATTAGTTCTAGTGGCATAACTATAGGAGTTGGACGTATGGTATCGCGGCCTTTTTTTGATCTTAATACGTTCTATAATATTGTACAACTTTTTTTTGTCTATCAGCAATAGTTGCTGCAGCGCACGCAAGAGAAAATTTTTTGTGACAAATTTTTTCACATCTTGGGTTACATTAATACATTTTTTATTAGGGATTCCTATTTATTTGTATCTATATCACGCAGTGAAAATGCAGCTCTCTAATGCTGAAATTTTTTTGAATGTGATCCATTATTTTTGTCTGCAAACGTTACAAACATTTCTTTTGCATTGCTCTTTATAATATAAGAGAAGATACAAGTTATGATGTATGTTAATGTGCTAATTTGTACTGCTATTCAATCAATATCAGTTTTGTTATATTTAGGACGTATGGGCGGCCAGACACCGCTCGACCTTTGTGAAGTAATAGGCTTTCATGGCACGAGGGGTTGGCGGGCTTTTGAAACGTGCGGTATAGGTATGTCATACGCAGACGGGAGAAAGGGGAATTTTTCGCTAAATTTTCTTTCAGGTGACCGTTAGGATTAAAGGCATGAAACATGTTGGTTTCAAATATTGTAAAGATTAATCGACAAATAAGGCGACCATACAAAAGTCAATCTTATGATTCTTTGATTAATTGTGCACAAAAACGGAATGAAAATACCCTACTTTTGGTTTGCTTTTGCAATATATAAGTTAGTGTGCAGTAATAAAACGACACATAGTAATAATAGCTCCACATACGTTTTTATAGGTATAAAAGCAAACATTCTTATAATTTACTATAATTTTGTATGTTAAAGTAAAAGTCCAATTTTATGAGGACCGGAGTAATGTGCAAACTAACTAAAGTAAACGTTCTTTGGGCGCGTGAGGGCTAAATTTTTACGGATGAAACGCTTGCTTCTCTTCTATAAATTTTCAATCCAAAAACAAAATTTAATTAATAATTTCTAATATTGACAAAAAATTTTGGAATTTTTATTTACAATTCGGCATTTGAGATTTCAATAAATTATTTCTATTAATTTTCGACATTTAATATTTTAATGATATTTAAATTCCTAACATATCCTCCTTTTTCCCTTTCTTCTAAGTCTCTGAAATCCAAAGTTTTAGATTTATAGAAAACTTAAATATTAGTTTGTCAAATAAGTTTCACTTCTGATATTCTGACCTTTATTGTATCGAGTTATAGTAGCGCATATTTTGCCAATCATACGATCGATGCAACTAACTTCAAGCGTTGAAAAAGGATTAGATTTAAATGTAAGTTAATATTTCTAGTAGAATTACACACACAAAATCATTCTTTGTATAGAATTGTTAACATTTACTTGATTATTTGTAATACGAACATTTTTCGCTTAGAACTTACAAGTGACAGGGCAAACATTGTCTGTGTTAAAAGTGTTTAGTGGTTAAATGAACTTCAGTAGCTTGTGCTTTGTTAATACAAATACAAAGTGGAGCCGTTTGTACTGAAAAGGCAATTTTTAGGGAATAATAGACATTTCTTATGTAAAATTAATGTCACCAGTTAATTTAACTAGTTATATGGTGCATTAAATAAAAACAATGATAAAGCTGTGAAAGGTTACCTTTTAAAAATCTTTCACTCTTTTCTTGGCATGAATATCTGTTTTACAAACACGATACACTCAGAAAGTTAATATAGAACTTTAATTTCAGACGCGCCATACGAAACTTCAATATCATTATGAACAATTATTATGAACAATTGCTTTTACCCTACCTGAAGGAAAATCAAAAGAGTGATGACATAATCAACTCTATAACTCACTCTTGCAATACAAAAAAATGTTCACAAAACTTTATGAAGTTCTCGATACTCGAATCCACCGCAGTTACTTTAACTATACGAGACAGCTGCATCGGTAAAACGTAAATAATTTAAAGCTTTACTTATTTTATTATCTTAATAGATAAAGACGACTACTATTTACACCGGATTTGTCGCGATTATAAAAATCAATTCCAATAGACGTTTACGAGTAAGAAATAAAATATTTTATCGCCACGAACTGTAATTAACTATTTCTTATTTTCATTTTCGTAGTTTCCCTCCTCTAATTCCTATAAAGGACCGTCGGAAATACCTCCGTCCGTAGCAGAAAGCTTTTCATTGATCAATTCCGTGTAATTTTCCACATTTGATATTTTTTCTCTGATTTTATTTTATACATCGGTTTCGAGAATGTATATTTTAAGGCAGTCCCGTGTCATATAGATATTTGATTTTATTTTGAAAATCTGTTACGCTCTCTGGTTGTTTTGGCGCAGAGGTTTAAAAAGAGTAACCCTTTTCTTCTCATCCGTTACATAGCTCAGATGACCGTAGTTTTTGATTTGTCTATCGTATATATTTTTATGTTTAGTTGCTAAGTTTGGTGGGTCTGTGTTTGGTATACCATCGGTATAAAATTAATTAGTTTAGATTTAACAACTTGTGTATTATGACGATTGCGTAATTGATTTAAAAACATAGCCATCAATTTTTCATCCACCTATCTCTATAAGGTTCTGGTGGTACTGGCTTATAAAGAAACTTAATAAAACATAAATAAATAAACTAAAAGTATATTCAAACTTTTTCGCACAGAGATTCAATACTTAAACTATAACACAAAAGCACACCCCGCTTCAATATAAGCGCAAAAGCTCTCACAGACTAAGATAATCTTTGAAATAAATACTTCTGCAAATTTGTAAAACTAAATATCTTCGCGTAATAAATTAAAAGTATGAAATTTTAAATTATTTTTTTAAAATCAAATAATTATAAAGTAAAAAATATTGGAATAATATAGGAATTTTTATTATAATCTATTTTAACCAAGTTTGGTCAGGGGGTACACATCTTTGTCTATTTGTCCGATAGTCATAGTATGGTACACGGGTATGCGATCCCGGCTCCCCGAGCTATTACTGAATCTTCTCAGTCTTCCGAATCAGTAATATCCTACTACCTTATATTTTCCTTTCTCTTCCTTACAAAGTTCCTATCTTTTTGACCCGTTCCCCCCTTTTATTCCATTTTCCTACCCACTTCCTGCCAGTCCAAGGTGTACCGTGCCGAGGGACTCATGGCTAGGGGCATTTGCCTAGTCGCAAGCGGTGGCCCTGGGACCGGGCGAACCCAGAAATAGGCTAGCCTTATTCTGGCATGCGGGGCTCTGCCAGAATGGACCTATGTTCCCTTGCTACTCGTGGGAACGCAATGGTGATATTATTACATTCCAAAAATGGCGGCGATGAGATTCGCAATCCATCACGTCACGTTCCTAATGGGGGCGAAAAGCGGGCTACCGAGAGCCGCTTTGCTACTTTGAATGTAAGAGGAGGAATGAATGAAAAGATTGATGAAGTATGCCAGATGATGCATGATAGGTGCATAGATGTACTCTGCGTGAATGAGACAAAGAGGAAAGGATGTGATACCACGAAACATAGCCCTTACACAGCTTACTGGTCTGGTGTAAGCAGTGATAAGAGAGGCTGTCAGGGAGTTGGTATCATACTTTCCGAAAGAATGGATGATTGTGTGAAAGAAGTGAAATACGTGAGTCCTAGACTCATCTGGATCAGGCTAAAAGTTGGACTTACTCGGATCTTTGTCTTGGGTGCTTATGCTCCGACGGATCTGGGCACCAGAAAGTCCAATAAAGCCCAAAAAGAAATAGATGAGTATTGGGAAAGTGTGAGTGATACGTTGAATGAATGTGAACCGAATGAGCGAATAATTATGTTAGGAGATTTTAATGGATGGGTAGGTGTGAAACGTGATGGATATGAAAGGACTCTTGGTATGTTTGGTGACAAACGGGTGAATGAAAATGGACGAAGTTTGCTTGGAATATGTGTGGAACATAGTCTTTTTGTGGCAAACACTATGTTTGAGCACAAGGGGATTCATGTGTATACAAGGGAAGAAGGGAATGCTAGAAGTATGATTGATTTTGTAATTGTGGACGAAAAACTGAAGAAGAAAGTTCTAGATGCTCGAGTATACCGCGGGGTCGACATCGATACTGACCACTACCTGGTCGTTGCCCGAATCGGTGGTCTTTTTAATCGGTGGCGCCATAGAAAGAAGGAAACCTCGAGCATTCTTGAACGAATAAAAGTGGAGAGATTGCAAGAAGAGGATGTTAGAGAAGAATATCTGAAAAATTTGAGTGGGCGATTCAAGAGTGAAGACGAAGGAAATGAGATTGAAAGTTTATGGAATAAATTTAAAGATGGAGTGGTTGGTGCTGCTATTGATGTATGTGGCGTGTCTAAAAGGAGGAAAGGTAAGAAAGAGAAGAATTTGTGGATGGACAAAAATGTTCAAGCAGCTGTGTGTGAAAAGAAGAAAGCTTGGTCCGATTGGTTGGCTACAAAAGCGAACCAACGAATGCAAAAGGCAACGAATGATGACGTAAAAAAGGCAAGAATGGAATACAAAAGGGTGAAAGTAATCGTGAAAGAAGCTGTAAGAAAGAAAAAAGAAGAATACAGTGATATGTATGATAGGAGACTTTCTGATGATTTTCAGTCAAACAAAAAGTTTTTCTGGAAATCAATACAATTTGCCCGAGGGAGATCTACTTCCTCGGAGCTTTGTAAAATCAGAAGTTTAGATGGAAGTTTAATAAAAGGAGAAGAATGGATATTGAAGAGATGGAAGGATCATTTTGAAAGTTTGTTTGAAAGAAATGAAGCAGAGGTAAATATGGCCTCTGCGGATAGCAATGAATGTAAGACAAGTGATAGCGAGATTAGTATGGATGACATCATGAAAGCGATAAAAGGTATGAAATCAGGTAAGGCTGCTGGGTATGACAGAGTGTCAGTCGAGATGCTGAAGGCTGGCCGCGGGATTGTGGTAGCTCAGCTGTACTGCCTTTTCAATATATGCTGGGAGAAAGGTCAAGTCCCAAGAGATTGGAGCAAGGCCGTAATTGTCCCTCTATATAAAGGAAAAGGGTCACAGCAGGAGTGCAAAAATTACCGCGGTATCAGCCTTCTTAGTGTCGTCGGCAAATTGTATGCAAAGATATTAATTGAAAGGGTGATTAATGAAACTGATGGGAAAATATGGGACGTGCAAGCGGGATTTAGAAGAGGAATGGGATGTACGGATCAGGTCTTTTCTTTACGGTGCATAACTGAAAAATGTTTGGCTAAACACCAAAAAGTTTATTGCGCGTTCGTAGATTTAGAAAAGGCCTATGATCGAGTGGTGAGGAATGAGCTGTGGTCAACGTTATCTACGTATGGGGTGAGCGGTTGTCTGATCCAAGCATTGAAGTCTCTCTATGAGGGTTCTAGTGCCTGTGTCAGAATAAACGGAGCGTACACGGAGTGGTTTCCTGTCGAAAGAGGTGTTCGACAGGGATGTGTTGCGTCACCATGGCTGTTCAACCTTTTCATGGATAAATGTTTGACAGATTTAAAAGAAAGTATGTATGGGTTAAGAATGAATGAATTACTCATCAAATGTTTACTCTACGCTGATGATCAAGTAATACTTGCGTCATCCGCTAACGAGCTTCAGGAGATGCTAAATATTATGAATGAAGCTTTGAAAGGGAAAGGAATGAAAGTGAATGTAAACAAAACGAAAGTTATGCTTTTTGAACGAGATGAATCTATGATGAATGGCAATATTTTGATAGATGGGGAACAAGTGGAAGAGGTGAAAGAATTTGTATACTTGGGATCTAAATTTACAAAAGATGGAACATGTGAAAGTGATATCGAAAGGAGAGTGAATGCAGGGAATATGGTAAATGGTGCTCTGCATGCTTTTATGAATAGCCAGATGGTGTCTCAAAGGGCTAGACTGGCAGTGCATGCTGGAGTGTTGGTGCCAACACTTATGTATGGTAGTGAAAGTTGGGTATGGCAGAAGAATCACAAAAGTAAAATAAATGCGGTAGAGATGAGAGCGTTGAGAAGCATGAGTGGATTAAAACTGAGTGACAGAGTAAGAAATAGTGTGATAAGAGAACGTTGTGGTATAAAAGAAGACGTAGTGACTAAAATTGAGAAAGGTATGCTTAGATGGTTTGGGCATGTAGAGAGAATGAATGAAAGGAGACTGACAAAAAGGATTTATGAGTCAAGAGTGAATGCGAAAGTTGGAAGGGGAAGACCGAGGCGAACGTTCCTGGACCAAATCCAGGACATTTTAAATAACGGCCAGGTCAAGAGTACTCTAAACCGACGAACTTGTATGAAAGATTTAATGAGATTGAAAGAAGCGAAGGAGATATGCAAGGATCGTGGCAAGTGGAAGGATGTTGTCTCTGCCTACCCCTATGGGAATAAGGCGTGATGCTATGTATGTATGTATGTTCTGGTTTAAATAAGAAAAGAAAGTCGATTAAGACAATTTTTAACTGTATTTGTAAGTTGAGTAAGCGGTGAACATGATGTGTGTCAAATATTTAAGTTAGAAGACTGAACAAATAGTCCGTCACTAACTTTTATTTACTTCGTCCTGAAGCGAAAAATAAAAGAAATTAAAAGCTTCAAATACTATCGAACGCTTGGACACAATTGTCTCGTAAATAACATTAAAGCTATAACTGGAGGAGTTAAACATATCTTGGACAGCTTTGTGACAGTTTAATTGTGCATAAATATTCCCTGACTTTGATACAAACGGGTGTTATTGTGTTGCTCCAGTTTTTTCTGAAGGGAGACATTGTGAAATAGTTAAGCTTTTTTATTAAACTTTTACAGGGACATATTAAACAGTCAAATTTTCAAAATTTACTCTGACATACTCGTATGTCGCCTCACAGGACGTTTAATACATTGATAGTTAATACATTTCAAAGAAAACTTTATAATATAAAACTTAAGTATATTTTAAGAAAAACAAGATAAAGATTATCTTGTCAATGAAATTTTATGTTTAATTTACTTTTAGGTATTTTATATGTATATCTATTATAGAAAGCGGATACATTTCTCATCATATGAAATTTCATGAAAAGAAAACTGATTTTCTATTATTTCCGTTTTACTCAAGCAAAGAGATATATATGTTTTTTTTAAATATAATTAATGTAAATGTATTATTTATAAAAATCTCATACTGAAAAAGTAAAACGAGCGCCGTGAATCCTAATAAAACCGTGAGCAAATAATATAGTAATGAGAAGATTGTATCTTTAGAGTTCGTTCTTTATTATATTGCTTCATTATTACTGCACGGCTAAACGTTTAAGGGAGGTCTATTATGTTTCCCCTCTGTATATTGATGTTATTTTTATTCACTTGTTACGTAAATTAAAATTTGATGTTTCAGCTCTGTTTCGACTTATTTTTTGAAGACAACGGTATTATCAACGGTAGCTAATTAATTTGTCTGTCGCATATGAAAAGGTTTCATTTCGACATTATGTGTCGTCTCTTTATGACTACGATACTGTGTGAACAGTGTTAACGAAATTAAAATAACATTATTTTAAATGTTATTTAACATTTGGATGACTATAAATAATGTATATAGACACACAAAGGCAATGCAACTTAGTAACTTGCAACGCTTGACGGTCTGAACCATTACTACATCTCTGATTTTTCATCGATGATGGATGTTCGAACATATTTTATTTCTGTAAAAATAGCTTTTCCGCGTTAACAATACATAAGGGATATATCAAAAAATTAAAGTTAATTCTTACTTAAAACTTTATTATCATGACATCGATTAAAAACATCGAGCTACGAGTATATGTATTAAAATGTGTATTTAAATCTCAAATTTCGCTTATTAATATTTATATATACTAGTTTGATTTATCGAAAAATAAAAATACATTCCTTCATAAACTAAATAAAACAAATTAATATATTATAGTAATTTGTGTCATAATGTTGAATTTGTTCGGGTAGGAGCTAAATTAGTATATTTAAGAGTTCTCAGGGGTTGTCTGGTTTTTTCCTGTGTTCTTTTTATTTCTAATTTAGCATTAATGTAATAAATTGTATATCACAATTTTTATAGCACGAGATAAAAATTAATCCTTCTCTTTTAGATAATCTCTTTATTTACACTATCTATCTCTATCTATCTACTGTTAAAGATATTTTTAGATAAAATGTACAGGTTAAATATATGCTATTACTACATTTCATATAGTTTTTTTTCAAAGTACATTAACATAAATACTTTGTTTAACTTAATATCATTATTGTTTATTGAAAATTTGAACTATTCATTCTATATTAAAATGAATTTGGTTAAAGTTACCAATGAATAATCAACAGAGAATTAAGCTGGGGTCGAGAGTACGCCACAACAGTCATTTTCAGTAGCGCGTATTCGATATGTTTTTAGAACTCTATTCACAGTTTCATCTGCTCTATTGAATAACGAACCGAATCGGCCCTTGAACGTCGGAATAAAAGAGGGTCGAATATTGATCGCATCATGAAGTGGTACATTCGATAAAGTATGCAGTTTTTAAACAATCCTAAATCTTTCAATGCTGAAAAGAATGATACTATTTAGATTATTCTTTGTACACGATAATGAATATTGAAAAAGCAATATTTGCAGTCAACGTACTTTAATCCATAAACTTGTTTCTGCCATTATGCCGGCTTCATTAGAAATGTAATAAATAATGAGAATATAGTTTTAGACGACTAAACTCACCCATGATGAGAAAGTTCGCCGGGTGGTACGCAGAGACTGCTAATATATTACAAAATTTATTTAATATAGCTATCTGTTTTTATGTAAGCAGTAAACATGTAAGACTATAATAATTATGTAAGTGACTCTATTGGAATTAAAGGCTTTATTATTATTGTTATTAAACATGTAAGACGAATATTAAAAGAAAAAGGAAAACTCACAGATCCTAGATTTAAAATCTCTGATATCCAATTTGTGAGACCGATACATAGAGATGTACCGATACGTAGATGCTTTGAAGTTAGTCCATTATTAAGCCGATATTACCGGTTATCCGAGAAATTGAAACCTCCTATTCAAATGTCAGTCCTTCGATTTCAATCAAACGTTCAATGATATGTTGTAAGGCTCAGACCTCCCTCTAGTTTGATTAGTTTATTGGAGTACTAGCCCATCTATATATAAATAGGCAAACAGAGTTCAATACATTTTCGTTTTCTTTGTCAACGTTTATTTTAGATTAGGTATCTTTACCTTTTGGTAAACTTGACATTAAAATTGACAAATTTAGCAATTGACGACTTATGATATGTCTAAAAGAAAGTCCGAAACTCTGTGGCTCATATCGTATCAAATTCTATATATAATATAGTTGTATTTGAATTCATCTTATATACAAGTAAAAATATCTTAGTACAGAGAAATATCTTATAAGACCAAATCCAACCAAAATTCCAACCCATTTTTACGAAATATAATCTCCTAACTTCGCGTTGTTTGTATATATATGAAAAAGCGATTTTTGTAAATAAGCATATGGCGTATTTTGACAAATATGAAGATTTAGCAAAGTATAATATCACAGAAAAGAAACGCGGTCAACTCTGTCTACCCAGGCATCGTCTAACACAAAGCTGCGAGTCGCCAAATGCTATGTGCATGAAAATTATAACGTCTTAAATTTAAACGGAAATACAATCATTTTAAAATAGGCACTATCGATGGTTGTGTCATAAAACAATATATTATACGACCGAATTTTCTAGTGTTTAAAATTAAACAATTCGAAGCTTACATAAATCTGTAATAACTACCTAATTATTTAATTTGACTCATAATTTAAATACGTATTATCATAATCATATAAATAATTGTAAGCTGTAATTGTTCCACCTTTATATATGACCCATAATCGCATAAATAAATTATTTAATTTCAGTAATTTGTCTCAACATTTTCTAATTAAAGTATTAGTAAAGATCCAAACGACTAATACTCTCGTACACGTATCTCGCATAACGCACAATACTAAATGTTCCCTGGACGTGAAAAGTTTCGCTTCAAAAAGTAAGGTAAATTTATTCAATACTAATATTTGTGACGAATATTTCGCAGTAAACTCTGAAATTAATAATTTCTGAGCACTCAAGCCCGTCAATGATACCGGTATGAGCAGACGATCGATAAACAATCAGATTTGCTCTTACATGGTTTTGCAAGCTTGTCATCTGTCATTGCCAAAGCGCTCGTAGTGTACCTTCCGGCTCTACACATCGTAGTAGTCAAAAATAACCTAATCCTAATCCACCATTTGCTACAAATTTCGCCCAAAATTTCATAAATTCACAATAGTCTAACATTATCTATTAATAGCAAGTTAGTTAAAATATTAATAGCTTCTGTAACGATTTTCAAATCTTTTTTGAAATGTTTTTGTGAGCTATGCTGACGGCTCAGCTTTAAAGTTTTCATTATTTACGTGTCTTTTATAATATCAAATATATAAAAATTATTGAGAAATACTATGGCCTGATTCATATTCATTCCCAAAGCTATAAATTTCATTGACTTGAAATTTGATATAGATTAATTCCAGCCTTCTAGCATCAAACAATTCGGCGAATGAAAGCCTCTCATAACAATAAGTCTCCTAGAAAATGAAATCCAAGATTAAAGGAGGCCTAAGTAGTGTAAAAGGCATTTATCCTTGTATTGATTAGAAAACGTTATGATCGCTTTGTTCGTGATACAATGCTTGGTTAAGAATAACATCAGCAATTTTTTTTTGTCATCTAGTTAAATTAATATTATACTTTCTTAGCGAAAATTAAGAACGTTTTGTCATAAATGGTTATTTTTATTTTGTACGTTTACGTCCAAACTCAAATAGTATATTTTCTATACTTTTATTTATTTGGTCTGAAATTTTCTATTGAAGGTCGCTTAGAAAAACGTATTCAGATGTCGATGTCGAATGTTCATTTGTCCTTCTAATTGGTGCCGTTATAAAATAATAACATAGTTAACGCCTCAATAATTACAGTTGGGCTTTTAATTGTATTTATGTAAAATCGACATAGTCATGGTTTAAATAAAGGAGGATCACCTACTTCAGCCACGTTTTCCAACTTGATCGCTACAAAGTCCTCCAGTTTATTACGATAGGTAAGATCCAGGGTAGAATGAGGGTTGGCAGGCACAACAGATCATAGCACCAAATCGTAAGAGCGTTGGCATCGTGACAGCAGAGGAGTTGCTCAACTTCGCGCAAGACCGAGATGGAGAGCAACCAAAGAAGAATAAAATGGCCCACATTGCATTGCACAATGATAAAAATCGTAAGTAAACAATTTGTATTATTTTATTTCAAAGTTTCCTCAAGATTAAAAAGTACTAAGCAAAAAGTTGAACAAATATATAATTTTAATCCAAATAATATTAAATGTACGTTATTTTCTTATAGTTAATCGTTATTATATTTCTAAATAATCACACCATAAATTTTTATCTGAAATCAAAAAATGAAACACAGACGGATTAAATGGCGGATCAATGTTACTTTGCTTAATTGAGGGGGATGTGAAGCTTTTTGCAACAGTGCCGCGGCTCCATTTCATTGTTGATTACCAATCATATTTCACTACAAAAACGAATATGCGATTGTTTAAATACAAACGTATAAGGGTACGTAAAAGATATTCATTTTAAAATCGGACAAGTACGTTTGATTTCATAGTAATATTCGTCAATATATATAAGAGATATCCAGGTATTTATTGACTCATCACGATATCTCTGGAACCATAAGGCGTAGAGACTTGAAATTTCGTAGGAATATTCCTTTTGCCGAGTAGTGGTCGGATTTTACGAAATTTTCCCGCAATAGGTGTTATACGTATGTTTCTTATTTATAAAACACTTTGTCTAAATTACGCACGCACGCAGACGAAGTCGCGAGTTCCGTAAGTACTTTATAATGACGATCTGAGTTCGATTTTAACCGTTTTTAATTCAATTCATTGGTTAATATTTTAAACCTGTATATTAAATTTAAAATGTTTGTTATTAGTTATGCTATACCTGTTTTTATCTGTAGTGTCATCACAGCGGGAGTCCGCTCCCGCAGGAGTATGGGAAAACATTGTAGTGGTTTGAAACCACCTTATGCTTTGATGATTTCGAAGCCTGTAAAATCATGTGCAAGAAACGGGTTTTTTAAATTGAATTTTTTAACGCACGGTCTTCGTTAGTTACCGGCCTATAACGCACTTAACTATAAAATCTTAACAATAGTAGGGCGCTAACCTGCTAATAGGTAATTGACCTCTTATGGTTTCTATACAACTTCGTATTGGAACACAATTTTTTTAGCTTTGCATCTCGTCTTTGTTAGTTAGTTAGTGTGTGAACCAATCACGGCTGAAACCTCCTCTCCGGCTGAAACCTGGCTGAATCGCCAAAGTTAAGTAACTTTGACGATAAGATGTATAAGCCAACAATATTGACCCGACGTCACAACTTAGCGATATTATAAGGATGTAACACAGAGAGTAAGAGGGGAAATGCTATTTAGTCTCTTAAGGTACTGGTGCAATATTTGATTCAAGGTCAAAATAGGTCAATTTTCATATATTTTATATGATTTATTGGATTCGAAGAAACGCATCCAAAATAAGACCCAAATCAGCATTTGATACCGTAAACGTTAAGGACTGGGAAGGCTAATAAGTCACATACGAAGGAACACAATATTTGTTTATCAAGATGTGAAAATTTATTTAACAATTAGATACGACTATTGATAAAGCTATCATACGCGATAGATAACAATAGTAACTTCATATTAATGTAATAATATAGTTATGAATACAATTATATTACATGTGGAAGTACGTGGTCTCTGCCTACCCCTGTGTAAATGAGGCGTGATGCTATGTACGTATGTATTATATTACTGTCTGATGTTTGCAAATAATAGATAATATCTGAACCAGTATTTGTGTGGAAAATTTATTAGGAATTGTATAACAAAAACATTTTCCTTTGTTCCGATAATTATACAAATTTATTTATTATTCCGGTTTATTGTCACTACAGATTTTCTGGGACTAGGCATCTACTATTATAATATGTCCAGCGGCTTCACCAAGAGCATTGAATCTCCTAACAAAATTTCGGGAACGCATATTTGTGAAAGATAAATACAATAATTTCATATAGCCATCGAATATGCAGTCGCAGGTATAAACAACCGCAGGCAGTATGTAGTGTAATTTAAGTTTTCGTTATGAATTTCATATTATTTTTTGTGTAAAATCTAAGAATTTTATTTTATATCAGCCGTTTTTCTTATTCACATTCTTGATACAATAAAAGCGGTTCAAACACGTATGCTAACTTGGATGTAGATAAAGAGAAATGGAAGAGACGTGAAATGTTGTTTATACAATGAAATTTGAATCACTTACAAGATAAGCACCATCTAGGAAATGGTGAGACGTGACGCTGCAAGGAGGACACAAATTTTATTAAACGAGATATGTTCTTAAATACACATTACTTGTACTGAAGAAAAATTTTACCTTGTGATACTTAATCGCATTAGATTCTTATACAGGCTGTTAAAAAAAACAATATTTACATATTGTTTTACGTATAGAAAATTCAATCCAATAGTTCCAGTATAATAAAACGATATTTTCGTATGCTTTAATTTGGTTTCCAACCATCCAAATCGGGTCTAAAATTCTATCCCCATTTTCCATCCGCAATTTGTTGATGACATCTCAGTAAGAATATGATTATGCACATTTTTCCAAAAAAATGCGACGTATTTTGTTCGCAACAAATGTTACCGCAGCTCTTGATGGGCAAGGTGGAAGGCGGGGAATACACAGTTATCAGTATCTATACGTTTCATCCTTTCTTGATGGATTTAGCTAGCTACGTCGCCCCATGAAAATCGTCATATTGTACGTTTTTTATAATCCTGATTGGACTTCCTTCAGAATAAAAACTGTAGTATTTCGAGGTGACATATTTTTATCACTTTGTGACTCTCCTTATGTCACGCGAAACTTGTTAGATAACTGAAATACACACTTTCACAGATGTCTGTCTGGATAAATTAACCTTGTTCTAATATGACCTCTCGAGTTTTTTTACGATCGTTTTTTTTTTCTAATATGACGAGATGCTCTCAGCGCATCCCACTACATTAAGGGTTCTAATACGGTAGTGACCCTTTATAGGGTGCAAGGGTTTTTCTCATATTATTTTTTAACGCGCTTGAGTAACATGCAAAATTCCCTATTGCGCTCCCAATGGTAGTGGTACCATTATAACGTGAACCGTTTAAGGGAGTGCTCAACTGTAAAAGAGATTCGAGCAAGTTACTGAATTAAACTTTACTATTTCACAGATTATGAAATTTGTGTTTTAACACTTCGGATATAAGTTAACTATAATTTGGGGGAGGAATAAACTGATAAAAGAAATTCGTTGAAAGTCTGGATAAGTGTAGATCTGGCATTATCTCGGTAAAAAAATGTCGACATATCTCGTTATTTTTTTTTGGTAACTTCAGGCGTTGTTTTTTCATTTTGAAATTGGATGTGTAATTCGGTGTCGTTTATTTATAATTAAGGGGGAAGCCTGCTTTAGAAGGCCCTAAAAATATGTTGTTATTACTAAAATGTATTTCTAACAATATGTATGCCAAGTTGTCGATGGTTATTCGAAATACAAAAAAAAATATAGCACTAAACGTAGCCGGGTGTCGAGCAGGTATACGTGCGCTCTTCTCGGTCGAATAGCTCCGAACTATGTATTCCATGGGGCGTGCATTTTTAGATTTTCCAAACTATTTCGCTTATTCCAAGATAGTTCTTAACGCATAAACCTTCGCACGTATATTTAAAAAAATCTACAATTGCCTATTTGCCATATTTGCTTATGTGAAATACTGATATGAAGCAAACTATCAGAGAGAACTCATTTTCACATAATTTATGACAAAATAATATCTATTCGAGGATTACGCAAGGTTAAATGATGGAAAATTTTATTTTTTACGTTATATATGTTTTTATATATTGTTATTGGGTAGTTTTTGGCACCCCAGTAGAAGCACTGGCCGTCGGGTCACGATTTAATAACTAATAATGAAATAACTTAAGGCGTCAATCAATCCGGAGCTACCAACTCACTGTGTATGCCCCCGTATTGTATTTTTATTTTCCACTGTGTTAACAATAAGCTCTAGCGTATTGGTGTGAACAAAATCGCCTATTAGTTTATTTCCCCGACTTGTAATGATGAAGTACAAAGACCACTGAGTGTTGGAATGTAATGTTTGAATATTTAGATGAACAATTATCAGGTCCAGCGAAACTCACCTCTGTTTCTGACACCAATATTATAAGACTAACACGAAAACAACAGAAAATTTGGAATTCTTCTCAGTCTTTCAAGCCACGTATTGCGTGAGCAATACAACAACAACTGAGTGAGTACAAACAACTATGTTTCTCTCATTGGCTTTTTGTGTGCGTAATTAGGATAGTCTATATTTTCTTGTGTTAAGAACTCTATCTGCCTTTATACCAGTAGTTGTTTTAATAATTTTTTTTTGACATTCACAAGTGAAGATAGCTATTCTTCATTTATGTTAATAAATGGTTAATCTTCTAAATTCGTACTTTGCTTTGTTTATTTTGTAACTGGGATTTAAATCGACATTAGCCACGTTGCTCGATTAGTGTTTCAATTCATTGTTTAGTTTATATGGTGACATTTCAATTTTATTGCAATTTCTTCGCACGCGATAAAAGTTGTCAAAAATATTTCTAAGCAGAATTGCGGTATATTTGAAGTTCAATTTGTAGCGTGCCAAACGTCAAGCGCACGATAAGACCGATTTATTTTAGATATTTGTAGAAAGGTGTAAATAAACTTCACAAGTCCCTTATGAAATCTCTAGATTTTATATTGGTACAGTTATCGTAATATTGGTGGGTTAATCAAAATTTCTTACAAGTTTATTAGTTAAATATTTCTATTTCTTTTTGTTTCTTGTCTGATTAAGTGTTATTACAGTCTAATCAGCTGTTAAGAAGATACACAAATTATTGCTTTGTATGAATAACGGCACAATCCAAAATTTATTACTTTAGCACGACAAAATGCTTAAATATCATTAGTTGATTTGATAAGTAATTTTATCATATGGCTCTCCTGTAATAGTTGCTTATTCCAATTGTGTCACTATTCTTTCAAAGAAGCAAAAAGTTTTGTCTGGCATCTGTAGATTTGTTATATGTTTTAATAAAAACCGAATGTGATAAGAAATTAACGAATGAAAAGAAACACAATTAGCTAGACAAGTATTTCTGTTATGAATTTAAAAGCAATCATTATTTTATGCAAAACCTTTTGGAGTCAAATTATATTTCAAATCGCAAAAAGTCTATTACTTACTCCTCTAACAATAATATATACAGAACCAACCCTTTATAATGTAGTAATAATCACTGCACTCTCTCGTGTGGGAGGACGTAGGGGATGGATCGCTTGTTTTGGTTGAATTTATTGTAGACGTCTCTTTATTGTTTTGCAATAAAGGTTTGTTTCAACTAGCAACCATGCCAGGGCATGGATCAAAGAGATCGAAAGTACTTTTTTAATTAGCGCAATATTACTGTATAGAGTGATTATTACTTTTCATTTTTTCATCTTCGAAGCACAATAGGTGAAAAATGTAATATGAGCTTTATATTTACGGAGATAGTTTGAAAATACTTACAAGATTGTTTTTACAAATTTTACCAGTATGGAGTCGAAGTTTAGAAAGTAGAAATTAAGTGGAGCACTAATAATGTACATGAACAAATATTTTATTGCACCAAAAGTTCACAACAATATAAACTCTTAAAAATATTAATACGCAAAGGCAAGTCATCTTATAGCTCGCATATTGTGTAAAAATCGGTTCTTATACGAATTTATGTTGATGCACAGAGATAATGAACGCACAGGAACCTAAAATTAAGACACTATAATTTAATGTAATCACACATTTTGGAATTTATCATTTCATACCTTAAATGAGATAATATTTTATCATTCATTAAAAAAAACCGTGATTCTAAAACTGTTTATAGTAAAGTTTTACGTGAAGTATTTATAATAACTTTTGTTATTGTTCGGTTACGGTTACCAATAGCGTATTCTATACCCGTTTGTTTTAACCTACACATACGCAATTTCGCATGTGTAAATGAATACATGCATCTGCTACGTAGGGATGAATCAGGTTATCGATTACATTTCCTGGGGGATAAATACAAAGCAGTAGTTGGTAATGTTTACAATGTAGCGATTTATTTCCAACAGAAGTTCACGTATATATATATTAGGTTCTTACATATGAAATTAGCGTTATTTTTCGTACTGACCGTTTTGATCTTAAATATCTTATCTTTGGTTAAGAATCACAAATTCAAATTTATAAATTCATTTAGTTGGTACATTTGAGTTTTAAAAGCAGTTCATTTGTTTTTATCTCATTATTTTTTTCTTTGGCGTCGCTTATTACCGCACAATGGAAAACATGAAATATCGGTATATTTACGAGTACGGAAAATGAAAAATTAAAGGCTATTCTGGAAGCGGATTCATCACAAAGCACTTCAAAGATAGCTGCAGGCTTTGGAGTAGGTGATAAAACTGTATTATTACACTTGAAGCAAATCGGGAAAGGAAAAAAAATGAACAATGGGAGTGAATCGAAGTTGAAAACACGCGGCATCCGCTATGTTACTTCGCTCAACTGACACAATAAGGAAGGGATTTTAAATAGAATCATTACTTGTGACGAAAAGTGGATACTGTACGATAATCGGAAGCGCTCGTCCCAATGCAACCAACCAACCCTGCAAACCTAACCAAATCCTACCCTAAACGAAATATGACTCAAGAAAAGTTACTTATGAGTGTTTGGTCGATTAGCGCCGGTGTCGTTCACTACAGCCTTCACAAAACGAGACAAAAAATTACGGCAAATATCTACTGCAAAGCATGAAGGAAGTACTAGCTACTAAACAACCGAGACTGGTCAATCGCTCTTGCCACTGCTTCACGGCAACGCAATGCACAACAAACAAACCTCTAAGTTAGTTGAGCTATGATTGGAATTTCTGCGACATTCACCGTACTGTCCGGGGACATTGCTCCAACAGATTACCATTTTCTTCCGTAATTGAACAAAATTTACATTGATAAAAATTCAACTCCGATTCGGCAGTCCAAACCGCCATCAAAGAGTTTATTGATTTTCGCCCCATGTTTTTTGTAGTACAAGGATCAATAGTTCATTGATGAGATGGCAAAAGTGCAGAGGTAACAACGGTGCATACTTTGCATAATTAAATATATTTTACGAAAACAAAAATTTACTTTATATTTCTCTCGTACAAAATGCCAATTTCATATGTATGGACCTAAGATAAGTGCAATATGGCGCGCATTTGCCTAATATACATTTCCTTCCGGTACCCTGAAAAGACTTGTTTATTGAAGTATCGAAGACAGTTTCAAATCCGAAAGTTCAATTATGATTTAAAAGTCAACTCAAACATGTCGAACTTCAGTTAAGAGGTCGACTTAATTCTTGTATAAGAAAAAACTACAGAAGAAAGTCAGTGCACCTGCACCCGCTATTTCACCCTCGACTGGCTAGGGTGATATAAGTTCGCGGGCGATAATGCCCTTTTTATCCCTTGGAGCGAATTACATAGTTTGACTACTGAACCCTAATTTATTTGTGCACGTTATCATGTTAAGCCTATGTAAGATACCGATTAAACGCGAAGTGTGCTTGGTCTTATCTCCTACGAGAAGAGGCGACAAAAAATTGCTATTCAGAAAAACTAAACTTGTATTCTTGTTTAAGTTTTGCACAATATAATGTCCCTATTTCCATAAATTAGACTCGCCTCTCCGAAGCGCAGCGCACCCTCTAATCTGTAAACAATGTTCCTATGTTACGCAAAACTAAAGCATATTGAATAATGAACCTAACCTACCTCTATAAACTATCATCGAATTTTCTCCCCCTGTAATTATTGTTCTGTATGTCGTTCTATATTAAATGTATATCGATCTATATTATCTTTCATTGTATACCGCGGGAGGAAATTTTTATAAACTATTATATATAGGAATTATATTGTTCATTTAACTATAATTTTGTCGACTTTGTCACGATACTTTTGCAATCTCGGACAGTGATAACAATGTTTTAAGTAAACGCTGTGATATACTGTAATTAATAATATTGTGGAATATATAATAATGTAAAAGTTAATTAAATGTAATGATGAAACAAATTCATACAAGTAATTGAGTATTTCAGCGTCCTCGAGGAGGCCGCGCGCCTACATGTACTATCCAAAATATCACATAGAAATTTCTTTTGCATTTTAATTTTCAGAAAACTTTATTCATGGATAAACTCTTTCATTTAACAGACACTTACAATTATTTTTGTGATTCTTAAAAATTATTCCTTATTCAAAATTTTTAAATAAGATGTAAAGTTTTAACTAAACAAAAAAACACTTTTAATAACTTACAATGTTATGTTCTTGTGCCGTATTTTATTCCCTCGAGGTATGCAATTCTCAATGTACAGATGACTGATTACATGGAGAGAAATTGCAAGCTTGTTTCGACATAATAGGTCCATTATATAAATAGATTGAATAGTACTAATGAAACACCGATTCAGTAGACCAAATTAAACCTGTCGTGTGGCCAATGGTCCGCTGACGCTGTAAGTAAACAATATCTATGTTCGATTGTTTGAAAATCGGAACTGCCAGTTCACACGTGTTTGAGTATACGTATAAAACAACATGGGCCGAGCAAATAATACCGCCACTTCATTATTGGTATGATCCTTATTGCCTGCCGTGTAAATAAAGTTTGTTCACGGCTAGCAAATATAACGCTTTGCTACATTATGGACTTTTCCCTTTGACACTTAATGAATTTTCGCTTTTGAATTCATACTGTCGCTTATTACTGAATATTAAATTTCAAACAACGGGGGATTTCAAAATTACTACAGACTTTCACGTAATACGACAAACAGTTTTATGCGAGGAAATAGTATTTAACACAAATTAAAATACAAGGTGTATATTGTAGTTAACTCAATGAGATTTTTAGGTTGTTTATAATATTTTGAAAAACAGTAAAAACAAGAAAAGTTACTTTATCGTCGTCGTCGTCGTGGCTTCAACCGATGGACGTTCACTGCTGGACTTAGGTCTCACGTAATGACGTCCACAAGTCCCGATCTTTCGCCGCCTGGCTCCAGCGGCTGCCGGCGACTCTCTTTATATCATTGGACCACATTGCGCCGTCCGGTGCGGGGTCGCCACTCCAACACCTTTGGCCTCCAACGTCCATCAGTCCTTCGGACTATATGCCCCGCCCATTGCCCCTTCAGAATCGCGAGTCGTAGGACTATTTCGATGACTTTGGTCCTACTACGGATGTCTTCATTTCTGTTTCGATTACGTAGAGAAACTCTGAGCGTAGCCCTCACCATCGCACGCTGAGTGACTCTGAGCTTCCGCATGAGGTCCATAGTCAGCGACCACGTCTCGGAACCGTAAGTCATCACTGGCAACACGCACTGTTACTTTATATCGATGTACAAATATATTAAAGGAGTACAGTAAAGTGGAACGTGTGATTCTTCAACATACTCTACGAGTATACTCAAAATCATTTTCCATGTGAGATTAATTAGAAAGACCCTTGTGGTGGAATTTCAATGACTTTCTTTCATTTCTTTAATGTTTTTCCATTACCACCACAAGATGAGTTAATCCTTTATCAAATCTATTACTATCAAAATAATCTATTAGAGGCAAGTGTAATTAACAGACAATCAAGTTCTATCGATATTGTTCAGTAATGACGAATGTCCGGCATCCCTAAACACTGTAGGCGACGTGATTCGTGTAAAATTATATTTGACGATGCATAGGGCTTTGTTTTCATCTGCAACCACTGATCGCCGATTGACTCGTTCGTTATTGTGAAAGTAACGTGTCAAAGGTGAACGTTTCCAATGGCTTTTGTGTTTTCATGTTGGTTTAAAATTTGTAATACACTCGCTGTATTTGTGCTGGTATATTGACTTCTATGAAGACCTTTGTCCTTCCAAAAAGTTACCTAGTGCGTCTTAGTTTAAATCCTAACTCTTATGAGCACATAGGAATCGCATTGAGACTTTTTTAAAAAAGGCACCTAAATTAATTAATTTATTATAGATATATCAATACAAATGATATACAAAGTGTCCGAGTGTTATTTTCAAGAAAGTCATATGTAGGGCTAGCAGTTGGCAGTAGGTAAAAAATAAGGAAATGACATCTTAAAATTATACGACTCTCGGTGGAATATCGATCACAACAAAAAGTAATCAAAAGAAACCATGCTGATATAAACTTGGCTGTGTTTCATTTTATGGATGATTACCGCTCTTCTGAATAAATTTATATAAATATGAAGTAATTAATAACATTGTTCACTAATTTTTGGTTTATTTCGATATGATTGCATTATTGTTATGTTTAAGCCACAATGAATTCGTATAAAGGATGGATATACAATCGGTTGGACGGCGTTCAGAAATGTATGGGAGTTCTTTTAGTTCAATATCCAAGATGGACCGAGGACTTTGAGCATCACTGCTAGTCACTGGATTTAAGCGGCGTGACTTCAGCTCTTGTGGGTGTCATTGGGTGAGATGTACATCCGGCAGTGGACAACAACGATATAATAACTTGTTGTGTACTATAAATAGATACGATCAAATAGCCCCAGCCACCTGGAATATTGGAGGTTCCAAAAGATAAGTATTAGTACGACGTCCTGTTGTATTTGTATCCTAATATTATGGAATCGCTTTATTAAACTTTAAACTTATTTTCGGGAAACTTATAGTTAACCAAAAGAAAATCAGGATATAGATCTTGATTAAATTTTTTGATTAAACATAGAATGATAAAATACTTTTTAATGTACACAACAAACATGAAACAAGTTACACAGAAATTAACTTAAAAGAATTGTACAATTATTATTAGTATTATGTATAACATAATATTCTCGTTCGAATCTCGGAAGGGTAAATTTAGGATAACTAATATAAAATAAAAAATCCTTTTTTTACTAATGTTTCGAAATATAGTTCACACTGAAATAGAACTGGTTCATGATAAAACTGAATCTTTCTTTTAGTGGTAATAAAATGACCGATGAGCATCGGTCTGAAAATGAATCTCTATTTGCGGACTCATCGATCAATCTTTTTAGAGCTATGCATTGTGTTTGAAAAGTTTTGTACTTTTGGAATATTCCACGGTGTTTGCACATTTCTATTCATAACTAATTAAACCCTGCTCACACGGAAGAGTTAAAATGGCCTATGTAGTCAAATTAAACGCAAAAAACACAAGTAATTAAACGTGAAGCCGGTTGGCAATCTCAATAAATAGTTTTCAATAATCATATATATATATATATATATATATATATATAGATAGATATAAAAGAGACATCTAGATATCTATTGACTCATCACGATATCTCTGGAACCATAAGGCGTAGAGACTCGAAATTTGGTTAATATTCCTTTTGATGAGTAGAGGTCAGCTAAGAACGGATTTTACGAAATTGATTGAAATTTGCATTTACAGCGATAATCTACAGTCTGAAAAAGGACTATAAGCTCTTTGTAGTAATACACAGCAAGTCACCCATTGAAGTATTTAGACATATGTTTTTTATTTGTAAAGCAATTTGCCTAAATTAATGAAAATGCTAATGTGTTGATACTTTGTATAAGTGTCATTTAACGTATATCACTGTATCTGAATCGCTCATGGAAATTGTGACAATAACTAAGAATTCAATGCGATAAACATTTATATACCCTATGGAGTTTTCTACACAATTTTTGAACTTAAAATTGAGAAGGTAATTCAAACCCGCTATTTGACGATCTTGGCACAACGTTGTGTAGAAATCGTTAAGAGGAATTATATTCTCTTACCAGGTTAACATAATATCAAATGAGACTGAAATATTATGTATTGATTACGATCAATGGTTAATTTTTCAGCAATAAAAATGAAACAACACTGTTTCTATGATATACGCATAAGAGCTTTTAAAATTTCGCAAGCGGTAATGGATGAGAATGCAATTTTTCAATTAAGCGGCCAGACTTTAAAAGGTAATTAAGTGTTTCCAGTTATAAATAAATGTTGCTGCGGCTCGACAATATTAACGTTATATTTACATGTTTAATTATTTGTTAGTGAGTGGGCCTTGCCATTACCAATCTTTTAAACTGATAAATTTTTTGAAGAGTACTTTGTTGGGGAGTAAGTCTGATATTGATTTAAAGAATGTAAATATGTGTTCAGTCACTTGAGATTTTATAACAAAATGTAAAGATTGCATTAAAAAAGTATGATTATTATAAAAATAGGTTTTAATTATTTGGACACAAAAAATTGTTGTCATATAGAATTCCAAAAAAGTTTTCGGTTCATTTTGAAATTTGTGTCAAATCTTGAATATTAAACATATTCCTGATATTTATTCTTGAACTAATTTTAAGATGCTTTTATTTATAATAAAATCTCATGGTTTTACAAAGGACATTCATTTGATGAGATCTTTAAAGAGCAGTTGGTAAGTGAACTCTTAAATATATATTTAATATGGCACATTTGCTATTTTAGTTTTATTTTTGAACGTTTAAACTCATTATTGAACACCTAATTATTTTATTCAATACAATTTGCCTTATTGATTTAATATAATATTCTACTGATTGCTATTTTGTTGTTTATTTTATTGCAATGCTCTAAAGAAAAAAATTCTTGTAAATTGTGATCATCTTCGGATAGATACTAAGTATTATTAAGAATCAGACGAACTTACCTTGTTATGTTTGCTATAAAAGTACGAAAGTTACTTGTGAGATGATAATACCTGCACTTCACCCGTTTCAATAAAAGCCCTTGGCAGATCGAAAAAATAAGCTCTGAATAATGAGCAATTGACTTGACAATGTTTTTTTTTTTTTTTTTTATCATCTGTAAATCCTCTTGGATACCCACAACATCACGGGAATTATGACACACCATTGCGAGCTATGACGGACTTCTATCGGCCAAATCCTGACAGAGCTCCAAAATAGTTTGAGGATGAGGCCATGTAAGGGTAAACGGGCGCAGCTCGATGTCGTAGCACCGACCCATAGATCCGTAGGTGGCGTGCCCGGAATACCCAGCACGTCACCAGCCTCCTCTTGGGACCTCTTGTATCAGACAGCGGGCCCAGTATCAGCTGCCCTGAAGTTATCCTATAGTAAACTGGACTATAACACAAGCTTCCTTGATTTCACAGAGGCCCAGTTGAATAAAAGTGACCGATCTCATTTAACTCTAAAAGTTGACAATTGGTAGTTCTTTATCTCTTAGCGTATGTATCAATAAAGTTTTTTTTTGTTTAATTCTGAGAAATGGGGGCATTACTGTGATCCCCTGATACAGACAAAGAGGATATCGCGTTAACCTTGTAAGCAGGGATTTACCTCTCAAAGGTTTCTACACAGCCTTGTATCGGAAAACAATTTTCTTTCTTGGTGTCAAGCCTTTGCTGGTAACCACGACCGCAGCCCACCACTAGTCTAGACCTTAGACAAAATTAAAAATTTTCTAAATCTGTCCTGTCGGGAATCGAACCCGGAAGGTGCGAAGTGATTCAACTACTCCTACTACATTCCCTGCGATGTACTAACTTTTATTTGAAATTAAAACGTGTTTTAGGCCACTGTTTGTTCCAACATCCACTTCCTTTTTGCATGGCTCAACCGTTCAATATAGAAACCCGTGTGGCGGTGGGTCTTCGGGAAAGACAAAACATTCAGTAACTTACAAGCCTTATCAGCCTCTTACATATACATGTCATGATGAGAAGAATATGAGACTGAATCGGCCAATGTCACCTCATTTGACCATTTATGCACCGACTTTGCCAGCTATGACTTCAATTGTACAACGAGCCACAGGTAAATCAACGTCTTTTACTACGATTCGACTTACAGACGAAAAAATTGTTGTCTAGTTTTATATGTTAATAATTAATTGTTCTAATTATTTAAGAGTTATATAAAGTGATACCGCATAAATTTAATCTAATTTTGAATATAGTACTTAACACGTACAAAAAATACATTTTAATAGATTTTATGTGCATAGAAAATTATAATTTATTTTTTTATATCTTAATTTTCTGGCTTTCGAAACCAAACGACGTAAATATTAATTTGTGCTATTTTTATAATGTGAAGATATTAAATCTTCAACGAAATAAGCGACTCGATATTTAATAATGTTGACTTAATTGTAAAGAAATATTGACTAAATACTTATATTTCTTTTATCAGGTTGTATTTTAGTTACATACGCCCTTCTGATGGCAACCGGAAGTTTGCTGCTGCCAAATGGGGTAGAGACTTATGTGTCCATGATACAAAGCCTGGATCTATCTCGGCCACTCATAATGATAATAAAGGTATTATTGGGTGCGCCGTTTGTGTATCATTATTTCAATGGAATACGTTTCTGTATGTGGAATGCTGGAAAATGGTTGGACATTAAAGACGTTTACTCTTCAGCTCGGATGAGTTTTATAGCCACTGCTGTGGTGACAGCACTTTTTGCTTTCCTTTAAATTAATAACGCTCAGAGTAAATTATTAGAAAATGAACACAAATTGCGTATAAAGTAATTGAAAACTGATGTGTGATTACTCAAGAAATTACCTTGGTCAATAGGAACTTTATAAAGAAGAATGCAAAAAGGAAAATATTTGTACTTGCACCCTAATTGTTTATAACATATATAATGGAGTAGAAATGTGTAAGCTTCTTTTAAACATTTTTCAATTCCTTTCTCTTAACGTAACTATTTATTAATAAAATTATGTTTAGTAATATATTCTTATTGATTTTCATTTAATTATATGTTTATTATTGCATCATTGACAGCGTTTTTCCTTCGTCTCCATATTCCTAACGTTCCTAAAAAGCTTTTCTACGATTCGAACTAAATGTTACATTATTATCATAAGATATGCAAATTATCATTGTAACAATGTTGTAATTGAAATGTGTAGTGAACCATAATTAATATGATACCGTCATTTTATTGTCTCTTCAGGTGATGAAATTACTGTATAACAAAACTTATATATACTGGTGCAGTGATAGTGTAGTTTCCTCGTGATCTGTAACAATACGGCTAGGAAAAAGCGAAGACAAACTTTAATTCAGAATGTAGTTATTACCGGCGTTTAATATAACTTTGTGATACACGGGGCAATGCCTTTCGCGTTGGATAAATTGTAACGATGTTTGAATTAAAATTCACAATAGGAATAAGCTTTTAGAAAAATAGTAGAAATTCACTTTGTAAAATAAGCACAACGTTTAGGGTCGAGTGATGCCGAAGCTTATAAAGTACACCTGGATATTTACCCACACTACTCGCGCAGTGGTTCCCTTTCTCGAATATTAACTTGAATCACTCGGACGCGAAAACGTTACAATTGCAAATTTCAACAACAGACCTTTACTCGTAGATTAACGCATCACTGAGTTCTCTCTACCTTAACTTTTATTTGTGATTTTGATAAAGTAAGTCGTCGGAATCTCGGCTAAACGTACTACGAAATAAAATTGCACGCTATTTAAAAAAATACTTATTTTACATATGTTAACTTTTGAATAAAGTCCATCATGAAATACTGCCTGAACCAATTCCATATAATATGACTTGTATATGTATCTTTATGTATGTGTGTAATTTATGTGTAAATATATTATTATTATTATTTCAATTAATCTTTTTTCTTAATTTTTTTTTATGCTGATTACCTTTTTTGTGCTTTTTTTCGAAAATATTCTAGAAAGTTTCTATATAAATTTATCTTGTTGAAATATCCAGAATGCATTTATTAATTTGTCTGCGTCTGGCCTGGTGAGAGTGGCTTCGGCCGTGGCTACATACCACCTTAAAAGCAAAGACGTACTGCTAAGCAAGAGATTTGTGTTCCGTTACAATGCTGTGTAGAAATCAAAAGATAAATTGCTACTTAACAAGATTAGCGCGCTTCCATCTTTGAATGTATTCATCACTTTATAAGTTTATTTAAAAAACTTATTTAGATATTTATATTTTTATTATAAACTCCCTCATTTCCTCACTATTACTTTATTATGAAATACTTTTAATAGACAATTAATTTTAAGCTCAAGGGACATGGGCGATATTGTAGAGGAAATTAAAATAAACATCATATAAGATTTTCGGTAAACCTCCACGAAAGCGGGGCTGCCCTTAGCGCTTAAGTGTAAAATATATTTAGCATCGTTTCATAAAGGTGTGCAATATCACGTTGCCCCTTCTAAATGACGTTTAAATATATTTAATTTCTCTGTTTTGTGATTTACAGTTTTTACATCTAGATTTTAAGGAAACTTGATATCAATTACGCGAAGTTCGTGTGTGTTATAATTTTTTGTTGTAACTAACAAAAAAAATAACGGAATGTAATTTTCTGAATTTCATCTGTCGGGAATCGAACCCAAGACCTCTACAAGCATAGCTAATATTCGGACTATTGCTCCAATGAGCTAATTGAATTTATGTAGTAGGTGGTACACAATTATAACACATATTTTATTATGGCACGAGTTTCTTCACGTAAAGAATTATCCACCTTGGATGAAATCTTTACACACTCATAAGGCTTTTCATAAAGAACTAATCCTTATACTTATTCCTTTAGAATGTCTTGAATACTCGTATAGAAAGGAGGTTTCCTGAGATGTTTATTTTATATTTATGTGCAAAGGATTACCAACAAGACGTCATACTAATACTCTGCTTCTTAATCTAATATACATCAATGTTTTTATGTAAGTTACTAAATTATAGACATGAATTACGTCGACAGAAGAAATTTTATTGTAAATAAAATAACAATTAATATTGAATTATAATTAAACAATAAAAAAATCTTATAATTAGCAGTCAGAAATTCCGGATAAAATGGTAATGGTTGGAGCAAGATAGCATCTAAAATAATTGTTCCAAATTACTGCGGACCAAAGAATAACATAAAACCTTAAAACTAATATGAAATATCGATCTCAGTAAATTTCTTTTTGATATTATGTAAAGCCGACGTCTCCTAGATGCGGCAGAGGGGATCCAAAAAGGACCACAATCTATTTTGAGCTTTGCTTTTTATAACTCGGGCCATTTCAATACAACTCTTTTCATATAAGCCACCTTAGAGCGGCATCAAGTTATAATTGAATAGCGTAATGTATTATGAATATTACTACATTTTTATAACTCCTGTATTTTAATAAAGAAATTTAATGTTAAATAAAATACATTCACAATTAACTTATAAAACAAAATCAGAATACGGATCACGACTGTGAAAAGCCAATAATATATAAATAGATAAAATACGTACAAACTACGGGATGTAGGATATAGCTTTTGAAGCCTAATTTATAATAATTTGTCTAAACTGTTCGCGACTTTTTAAGGTTATTATAGGACGTATTTAGAATGATTGGTAAATCTATATACGCGTTTATAGTTTAAGGCGATTGTTTACAAACTAAGATAAGATTATTGTAATAGGTTTCATTTTTAATAGGTTCCAATGTCATAGAATTATATTAAATAATCAAAGTTTGGTAATAAAGATAACAAGGGTACATAGTGTGGTCCCAGTGAAGTCGTGTGTAACATCTGGCAGCGGCGACCATAGATCTGCACAGGGCCACTCTAATAGGGAGAAATACTGGTATAGATCACGGCACCCGCGCAGTCACCTCGATTTGCATGGACACGTCGTCACCATTCGCAGCTAAGATGCCACATACGAAGGTCACAGGAAGTACTCTGGCTCTAGTACTGAATAATCGAAGGCGTTTCAATGTACACCTTTGCTCGACTTCTGCGTCCAAATAATATGAAGTATACCTACATCGTTTGTCTTGTATAAAAAAATTCTCTTTAAGTGAAAAGATTGTAATTTCTTGTCTTTAACGTGATATAATGTAGAAATAGATGTGCCATTTCGATGAAATCTTTAGTTTAATCCAGTACAAAGTGTGGATATATTTCAAATTTGCGTTTCGTAACAATGCCATATTCCCAAAGTCATCACCCTTACTATAATGGTTACACGGTTGAACAACCAATCTCGTCAGCCTAAATTGAATTAGTGCAGGTGCTCGTTATATTAATTGGCCAAATCTGTATGCACTAACAAGTAATGCCTCAGTTACCTCATTAAAAAGGCCTGTGGTCTGTGCGGTCTACACCACAATAGCCCGTTCGTTACCTTCCACAATATCATATGACATCGGATCAAATTAGAGAAATCTATTCAAGATTTGAATACGTGTCTCTGGTCAACACTAATTATGGTATGATCTTATATTGGCGTGTATTGGTGCGTACGGTATGGATCATTATTCAAGTTAGTTAACAAGCGTATACGCTGCTTGTTAATTTGGCCAAACAACCTATTTATATATATATATTCATATGGGCTTAAATAGCTTTTATGAGAATTATATGATTTATAATTATCCAATAATTACATACAAATAATGAAACTAATTAAATGTTTGGTAAAATAGTCAAGCTTTGTAAAAATCTGCTACAAAATGAAATCTTAAGCAAAGAAGAATTTTTCTGTTCACGTAAAAATGTCATTTTAGAAAGTTTTACTATTTAAGATGTTACAAACCAAGACATTATTGTGAGCCGGAAAATAATTTAAGTTTATCAATGTTGTAAATACTAGATAAAATAATAATTAATTCTACTTATATAACTAAAACTACTAACGCGTTACTTACGATAGTTTATTTAATTTCTAATTCCACGTACAAAACAAAGACATGCAAGTTGCCAAACCTCCTGTCTGCCTACACCGTTCCCCGCCCGAGCCGCTTAAACAACAAAATCCATTGAAATTTGTGTCACCCGATAATTCTTTCATGGAAAATAACGGTTACGTATGTTAACATGTAAATTTACTGACCTATGGAAGGTGGCAAAAGTTTATACTTTTGCAACTACTCCTACAACCACTACCTAAATGTAATAATCCAACAACAATTTATATTTAAAAATCTGTATGTCTAAAATTCTGAAAAAGTGGTTTCCTGTCTAGTTTTAGAAAACATTACTTGTAAAATGATATTTTGTCTATGCAAAAAAAAATTCATGTACAAAATTATTATTTTTTGTTTTTTGACTTGCCAAGACATATAAAAAAGTATATAATAGTTGTGAAATACATAGAAACATAGATTTTAATTTTGAATGTATAATCCGGACAGGGCCATGGTTCATTAAGCAACGATTGCAAATTAATAGTAATACATGACATGTCTGTATTCAATGTAATCGCGTCTGTGGTTAATTGGCTAAATACTAATGAGTCGATAATCAACTATTGTTGTAGTATTAGATAATGACTATTGCGATGTATCAGTGATGATGAGATTACATTTTAAAATAAGATTCATTTGAGTATTATGGAGGTGTCTGTGTAATCTACACTAATATTATAAAGAGGAAAGATTTGTATTTTTGTACGTAGAGAATAAACTCATAAAGTACTGGACCGATTTTAATAACACTTTTTTCATTAGAAAGCTACATTATCACTGAGTAACATACACTATATTTAGTATTAGATTACTATTAAAACCAACCGAAGGTGTAAAAACATTAGCCATAAAATGTCTTTCATCGCATATGCTGTGAAGAGTATTAATGATAGGACAAAAAAATGTTCGACAATATTATAGAATATACCAATATCTACAAAAAATTTCGCGAGAAAATTTACAAAAAATTAGTCTAACTATTGTAGTTACGTCACTATAACTACTTTTTCACATTTAACAAGTTGATAGAAATGCCGATCAAAATCAGACCGTGTTATCCATACCATTTATAAATTTTTATCCAAATAAATAATTTAATATCCAAGACTGTCTCAATACCTGATGATTACTTATTGAATTATTGAAATCGGATATTCCATTCAAAAGATATCATGAAATTAAAATAAAAATTCATGCCGTCAGCGGCCGCCACGTAGCGCAGTAACTAACTCGACGAGAGAGGGGCAGTGCGGGAGAAGGGGGTGCACCATTATGAACTAGGTTACCTTACGCAGTAGACGCAAGCGACATTGAATATTTCGAGTTTTTTAACACAGTTTTATGCTTCACTTAAAAAGTTCTTTTCGGAGCTCCTTAGTTTTAGTATTAGGAATCACACCTTTTCATATTGTCAATTCATGGCTGTTTTAAATATAATGCTTATAACTTAAATATCTGTACGTACTCGTATTTATTAGGACGTTTATACGAATTAATAAGGCCGGGAAGTTGTCTACCTTTGCGAAGCCGGGATGGGCCGCTAGTGTTTAAGAGAAGATAAGATGGTGCATTGACTTATTTTTAAATGTTTACACCAATTGGCACGAACACTAGTTTTCTTGTGGAGTGTGGGTAATTGGAGAGTGAGTCGTGGACGAATATTGGAAGAAAATACAGCTCATGGAAATTGTTTATTACATTATTCGGCCCACCCGTCATATCGTATTGAATCGTTTTCAAAATATTAATAAACGACAAATTTGGAATTGCTTAATTTTATATGAATACATAAATTTGTAGGCCTAATTCTTCGTTTTAATACAAAATATGTAATAATATGCTGTGGCTCTCTTTCATTTTTCTTTACGAACATACATGTATTTATTTATTTTAATGTTTTGAAACGAATAGAAGAGGAATTAATTGGATATCTAATTGACATACTCGTATGTGATCTTCATATATGTGATATAATGTAAATTACAAATTAACATAATGTCGTCAAACCTCACTCACCTCACTCACTCCTATTACTTTGCGAATATCTTCCGTTTCATTTGTTAATATTTGATCGAGTCACGTCGATAGTAGTAGCTGCGAATTACATCGCTAGGGTTGTGACATTCTATTATCGCTCTAACTTAGATAAGAAGCAATGGTCGAGAACTCAAATAAATGAGCTCAGCCCATTTTACCTCCATGGAAATATATGCTTGTTATGGATGAGTAACCACACAATTCAATACTATCAAAACTTTAATTATACCCCATTGAAATGTTACAGTGTAAGGACCAATTAGTTATTAGAGGACGCAATTTTATTTTTGATACAAGTGTGGGAAGTTATAAACAGCTTATCCCCAAGTTCGTGGGGTTACCGCCCTTGTCCCCCGGCCGCCATCTTGGTAAAAGGTGCAAATACCTTTATCGCGATATCTCGGAAACTATGCATCCTACAAAAAAATCGTAAAGATATAATTATGCTTATTCGTGTAATCATTTCACAAACGCAACAGACGTCTGCTAAGGTGATAATATATGGAGGTATGGAGATATCTTTATGTAATATCTCTTTGTTCTGTACCTCATTTTTTAATTTTGGCTACCAGAATCTAATTAACTTAACAGGAAGACTAATAATCCATAAATGTGTGTATACCATGTGCACAAAGAAAGATACTTTTTAAAATGAATGAATGATAAGTAATGTTTATAAGCTGTAGAATATATAAATATAAATTGCATTTTTAAAAAATGTTATGAGCTATCACATTAATTCTCAATAAAAACAGGCAGAGATTAAAACCAATAGGTTAGGAGTTTTTTCGTTATTTCTACATTAATTATTAGAGTAATGACATAAAACTGTCTGCCAGGATGTTCATTTTATATGTAATTCTTATCCATACATACGTACATAGCATCACGCCTCATTTCCATACGGGTAAGCAGATACCACGTCCTTCCACTTGCCATGATCCTGGCATATCTCTTTCGCTTATTTCATTCTCATTAAACCTTTCATCCAAGTTCGTCGGTTAAGGGTGCTCATGACCTGGCTATTATTTCAAATGTCCTGGAATTGGTCCAGGAACGTTCGCCTTGGTCTTCCCTTTCCAACTTTCCCTATCTAAGTATACCTTTCTTAATTTTATTCACTACATCTTCAAATATAAAATATGAATTTTTTTAAATTAAAATCGAGTGTCAACCATTACAAATAAAAAGAAACATTTATTTGAATAAGCAGATAAATAAATAATATTTTTATTCACGATTGGAAATTTCAACAAGATATACATATGATATCAACAAGATATATATAGGGAGAGTGTAAGTCAGTAGAAATTGATAAAAAAGTTTTTCAGGAATACATAATATATATGAAGCTACATAACAAGGTTTGTATAAGAATTTTCTATGCAAATATGGTCATAAATCAAGCTTATACTTCTTAGACTATTTTAAAATCGGATCCTATGTGTGCTACGGCGTAGCCAAAGTCTGCTACGTCGTAAAGCGACGAATAAATATCGATGATAATGCGTAATAATTGTATAACATATTTAGTAAAAAATATACTATCGGTTTTCTATTATGAAAAATCTCTTAAAGACTGTAAAGTTCATGCTTTGACAACATCCTTATTATGTCAGCGGACCGGCAATATTCAATACTTTGCCATCAATTACTCAAGATGCGAAGAAATTTTCCTTGTCTTTCTACTTCCTTCCGCTTATTAATTTACAAATAAGATTTTATTATTTATATAATCTTTAACAAAAAAGCTTTGTTGACTTTTATATTCATGGTAAACGTAACCTAAAAGACACTACTGCAAATTATTTTCTAGCAATTCGAACTATTGTTATTGTCTCTATAGTTTACATATCGCTGCTTTGGATGAAGAATCATACAAACTATTTTTTTAATAACCAAGGAAACATAATAACCTAGAACATTTTATTGTGTTAAAAAGACATATTCAATTCGAAAAAAAGATGCCATGGCCAATGATGTTGTCATTAGTTGATTTCTCGGCTTTCCTGTAAAATTTTTAGAATTTTGTCATTTCTCCAAAGTAGCGATATCTATATTGTCGATACATTATCGGTGGTGCCCAAATGATACTTTATTAATAATTCTGTAATATTCCTTTTTATTGATGACACACTAAGTTAGCTTGATGCTTAAAAGGGAAGCGCGCTAACCTGGTAAGGTAATTTACCTCTTATGGCTTCTACAAAGCATCGTACCGGAACGCATTTTTTTTAACTTTGCATCTCGTCTTTGTTGTCAGCGTGTAATCCAACCACGGCTGAAGCCTCCCCTCAATCCAGACTCAGATAAATTGGATGGAAAATGTAATTTCTAATATTTGCGCTGTCGGGAAAAGAACCCAGGATCTTTGCTAGTGCATTGAGTACTTGCAGCATTGCGCCAGCGAGTCCGTCAAAATGCCTTAATTGTACCTAAAAGCATAAATAAATAAAAGCAAAACTAGTCACCTGAAAGAAAATTGAGGCAAGGATTTGATTTTTTAAAATGATATCGATAAGAATTTTTTATACGAAGACCAGAATGTATTTTAAGTACAGCTTCCTGGCAAATCGCCTTTTTACTCCTTTTCTAAACTAATATTATGAAGAGTAAAAATTTGTGTTTTGTATGTAAATATGTTTGTATGTTTATAATGTTATCAATCAAACTACTGGACCGATTTCAAAAAAGTTTTCACTATTAAAAAGCTGCATTTTCACTGAGCGACATAGGTCATATTACTTTCTCGAAAAAATAGGGATTCTAAATAAAAATGCACCAATGTAACCCAAGGTGTCAAAAAATTAATCACAAAACATGTCGTCGGATGCGCTGCGGAAACTATTGATGAATGAATGAAAAAGCTTTACAATAATCCAGAACGTTAAATAAGATACGAAATTAATATCTACAAAAATATTTGTGATACCATATGTCCAACTACTGTAATTGTGCCACTATAAGTAGTTTTTTACATTTTAAAAGTTAATAAAAGTGTCAACCATAATCAAACCATTCATATCTCTGTATAAATTTTTATTTTACTACATATTTTATTAAAACCGTTTCAATACCTGTAAAATACATTTCAAATGATTAAAATCAGATATTTCATTGAAAACACATATCGAATTTAAAAATGCTAAAGAAAATAATGTATCACGAGTCGAACTTCAGAACAAATCAAAGTTACGTCAAATGTTGTGTATAGGGAAGGTTTGAGACAAAAAGTTCTTCAAATAAATCTGTTCTCTAATATTATAGATGATATGTTTGCGATTTTCGTTTTTTATTTTAACAATTTATAATAATCAAGCAAAAAATTACTAGAGCGACTTAAAAAAATTCTTTGTTTACCTGCTTGAAATCAAGAAATCTTAAATGCCTGTAGAGTATTTTTAAGAGGTTAATGATGTTACGAATTTTAAAATATATTAGTTAGATATATATTCATTGTAAAGGATAATCTGTAAAATTGATTAGATCATGAATGTAAGTGTGTATGTAACAATCTGAAAGAAGTAATTAAAATCTAAGTGGAATAAAACGTTTATGTTAACCTTTGATGTTAATCAATTTTAGGGTAAATTGTCCATATCACGACCGCTAGTAGTAATTGCGATTTTGATAAGGTAATTAATATTGCAGTCACAGTTCTGTTTAATTATGTATCAAATAAAGACTCGTTTCCATTGAACAAATTTGTTTGATATGGAAATTAATAATTAAATGTATTCGAAATAATCCAAATCCCTCTCAAGTTCTTTCTATTCATACAATTTCGCAACAGTTTATTTTACATACTGGTACGATATTTGTAATCTTATTTGCAACGAAATTTGTCAATAATGAAACAATAATCAATTCACAACTAAATTCATGCGTATAAATTTTTAATTAAAGACCGAAATAAAAAATTATACAAAAAGCTAACACTTTGTATCATAATTCAATATTTATTCAATTCCTACTATATTTCACACTCTTCCTATCTTCTTATTCCCATCAAATTAGTTAAGAAAATACTTTTCCGTGAAGATCATAATGTTCTAACATATTTGTGTAAGCTTGTAATGGCCGACACGTGATAATAAGACAGTTTTTCAAATAATTATTGATTAATTTAATTAATAATTAATCATACATGAGAAACATTGAACAACATCTCCATTGAAAGCGTAAAAGAAAAAGGGTTTTGTCTATGAAATGATTTTATGTGTTCGTAATACATAGCGTAGGAATCGACTTATACTGTTTGTACTTTTTTATTTGTCACAAGTTACCGCTTGACTGTGATCTAGTCTGATGGTACACGATAATACAGTCTAAGATGGAAATACGTTGACTACATAGCATTGGAACGCAAGTTTTGGATTGGTGGCACTTGTGTCTTAATTGTGAGGGTGGTAAATAGCAATATCCGAAGCCTAAACTCAAACAAATTAAACACTGTAACATCCTAAATTTGCCGTGATCTAAATCAAACGCAGTGCCTTTGCTCGTGAAGTGGATACTCACACCATTGCGTAAGTGAGGCTGTCAGAATGTGATATTGTGTTATGTTAGGTTAATTTTGTGTTTTGTATGTAAATATGTTTGTATGTCTATAATTTTATCTATAATAAATAATCTATAAAAATGTTATCTATAATAAATCTATTGCGCTTTATTAAAGATTTATTACCATTTGGTAAACAAGATAATCTCATTTGTTAATCAATTATTAAAATATCATAAAAATTAATTAACACATTCGAAGTCGACAATTAAGTAATAAGATTCACTTTGAAAAACAGACGTAAGAATCACACAATCTTAATCATAAAACAATTATCTCAACATTTAATTATAAGCAATTAGCACATTCATTATTTGAAGCTTTAAAAAGTTTGAGCTTCTGATATTCTGTATGGATAAATTGTTGACTTCATCAACCAAATGTTCAAAATTGGGCTCGTAATGTACTTGTCTAGTAGAGTAGTCCGAAATACTTGTTAATGACAAACACAATTGGAAGCAGTTAATAGGTTTGGCAATGCTAGTTAGACAGAAACAAAGCGCTTTGTTAAATTAACGGGATATGATTGCTTTGGTATCGCTACTCAATCCCTCTGATGACGGTGATATAAGCGTATAAGTATTTGTGCATATATCTCTCTATTCGGCTACATGTTATGAGGTTTAGGAAACAAGAGATACGTCGGGTTGTTAATCGTTGAAAGTTAAATTTCCTTTTCAAGTGAAAACTGCAAAACGAAATTATTTTATTAAGCCAACTTTTTTTCTTAGGATATCCTCACAGATAATTGATTATGCTATCTAAAGCCATGACTATCTAACCCATCCACCACTCGTAGAAAAATATGTGTATCTGAAAATATTCTCCCTCAACTACGAATTGATTTTCAAGACTCTTCTTTGGTAGTTGATGTCATATAAGGTCGGCATCAGGTAAGGTATTCCAACATTGAAACATGCTAGTTAAACAAGATTAAGTTGAACGGTGGGAAGATTTCTCATAGTAGAATAAAATATTTTGCTTTAAATTTTAATGAGTGATATCACCACAGTGTCAATGTTAAAAATAATAATTTGGTATGTGATTAAAACCACCCGAACGTAATGAAAAATTCTTCAAAGCATGGCTAACTACATGAAATATTATATTTTATTATTCGCTTTCTATTCCTTCACTCTCATAGTCCGATGTGATGGAAATCCGACACGACCGAAGAAAGATCAGGCGCAGGACCGACGGTTTAAAAGCTCTCCGAGGCCCGGGGGTGAATCATACCGCCAACTTCCCAACTTCGAGCAAATATTAAGAAAATCTTAAAAGAAAACTCAATATTGATTAATGTGTTGGCCCGACCTGGGACACGAACTCAGGACCTTTCATGTCTGTAGTCGAACATGCTAACCACTAGACTATTAGATATAAATAAGAAATATCCAGGCTTGAAACTTGGTAGGAATATTCCTTTTGCCGAATAGAGTTCAGCTAAGAACGGATTTAACGAAATTCCACCCGCGTGGGGGTTACGGGGGTGTTAACTATTGACTCATCATGATATCTCTGGAACCATAAGGTGAAGGGGATTGATAATTGGTAGGAATAATCCATTCATCTTTTCTTTTGGATGAGACATAAAAACATATTTATAAAGGAATGTTATTATTATTATTTTGCCAAGTAGAGGTCAGTTAAGAATGGATTAATGAATTCAAAATTTGTCAATAAAAAAATTTCAAACTTCACATTTACATACTATATCTTTTATGGTATGTTAAACTTGGTCAGGATGTTTTTTTTTTGACATAATGGAAACTATCAAAAGTAAATTTCAGGAAAATCCACCCTCAAAGGGCAGTGCGAGGGCGTTAAAAATTAAATAAATTTGTATCTATCAATGTATAGTTCTTACAACCGTGAAACTTTGACAAAATATTTTTTTGGCATGTTGCTATTTATCAACAGCGAATTTCGGTAAGTTTCACTCCTAAAAAGCAGTGCGAGGGCGTTATAATTTAAAAAAAATTGTGACTTTAAAAAAAGGATTCAATTATTGAAGTCGTTCGACACTTATCGTGACCACATACAGTATCTGTACATATATCCAAGACAGAACTTTTTTAAACAGATTTTTGACCAGTTTAAATAATAAAAATATCATGAGTGTTAAAAATAGTAAAAATTTTCTTAATATATGTGTGTATATTCTTTACAAGTGAAAAATATGATAATAATATAGCTATTTTAAGTTTTAATAATAAGTAAACTACTTATGTGTACGCGTGAAGCGAGAATAGTTCCAACCTCAATTCTTCGTGCAATTTCTAACAAATAATATCTTTTAAAAACGGAAAAACAATAATTTGTTCGATTCAAGAGAAAACATTCTTGAGCTGAGGATATATCCTAATGTATTCGTAGTGTGAAAATGAGGCAATGAATATAATGCTCTCGCTTTCTTAGTTGACGAGAATGAATTTCTATCGGACGTTACCTAGGCGAGCGTCTCAGCTTAATTTTATTTTTTTATATTAATAATAATACTCCAGAGGGAGGAGTCGAGATGAAACTGAAATGAAGTAAAGTGGGAGGGGCTTGTAGTTTGAGTATTTAGAAAATACTTTAAAATTATAGGTACATCGAAGAGGGCGGCGTCTTCAGATATCCAATAGTTTTGTTTTAAACACACCTGCAACTGCTGTAATTTTCTATATTTTCATACCATTCCTCAGTCCCGCGTACGCAGACGATCCCCTCGTTCACTTTAGGCGGAAAAACATAAAATTGACTTTTCGCGCAATATTGTTTTGTGACTTGTGTTTTGCTGTCAGCATAAAAATGGTAAGTACTTTAATATATTCTTCGAAGTTTTGACTGCAGTTGCGATTTTTTGGACACTAATGTTTTCCCTGCCTAGTCAGCTTAACAAATATATTTCTCGAATCGTCAAGTGCGAATGTTACTAGTTATGCGAGGAGTGCATTTTTCTTGCTTATACATTTCTTCAATATATTATTTTGGATTTCGTGTTCTAATCTGGATTTCGGATTTAGTTATCTAAAATTTGAAGAGTTATTTAAAATGAAGTTCGAAGAATTGGTGAAACGTTATTAATATCGGTCGTTATGGGGGTAATTAAGTTTATAAAGGCTCAGCAATAAATTGATGAAAGCTCCTACTTCTATTGCGAATATCGGAAATAAGGAAAATTACTTAGCAACTACACTACATCATTTTTAGATCGCTATCGCAAATTAATTGATTATTTTGATAATTTTGCTATCGCTAATTCTTAAGTTTTTTATTATAATCAGAGGACGTTTTAGCTTTTGCGATCTTTGTTTAATACGTTATCTAGACAATTTTTTTATAACCTCATATTTTTATATATAATAGGTACAAATGGACTGCTCGCGAAAAACCAATCTTATTAAATTGAATACATCCTGTAACCTAACCGCAACTGCAATATTTAGTAAACAAAGACTAAAATGTAGGATATGTAATGTTGGATTATTTAACGTTTCATGTAATTTTCATCGATTTCACTAATCAATACTTGATTAGATATAATGCTATAACTTGAACATCTAATTCTATTCAATACTAGCGACTGACCTGGCTTCGCACGAATAGGGGGCCATATTACGTCTACCTGTTTTCTTCGTACCACATGAGCGTGAAGCGTGGAATATGTAAATTACATTTAAAATGTGTACTATTATGTAGTAAATATGTAATATTTACTATTCTACAGAAATTGTATAGTTTATCTAAATATATTATAAACAGTAAGAAGAATTGAAATATTGCTTTATATACAGCCATTACAGACTTAGACAAATTAGAAAATGCTATTTTCTAAATCTGCCCAAGTCAGGAATTGAACCCAGGACCTCAGCTAGCGAAACGGGTACTATTTGTCATTTAGTTATTCTTAACAGATAGATATTTGATATATCGGACTTTTTTGTTTATTCAGCACTTTCAACAATTCACATAAACCTTCCTCAAGAATCACTATTGTTACATGCATTTCATTTATGACTTTAACATGCAGCGGAAGAATACTGAAATGACATAATACAGTGGCTGCCGAGTTTTTCTAATTAATTTAAACATTGGAGACTAAGCAAAATATTTCTAAATAACCTACAACATTATATAACCTTGTATAAGAATTTTTTTGACCTATTTCTTAAAAATGAAGTGAAGGCAAATCTAAAACTGATAGCGATATGTTGTTAAAAATGCGTATAATAATATAAGTAACTATTATTACAAATATTCGATATATATGTAAAATATATTGCGGCAGTACTGTGAGAATTGATGTCTCTTTGAATTTTCTTTAAGAGAAGCACTTTCTAATTTATATATGATACGCATTGCTCTTCTTTGTAATATGGAAACTGTGTATATGTCTGCCGCCTTACCCCGTACCTTAACTAACCACCATAATACATAATTAAATACATTATGAAGGTATTATAAATACGTTCTGCAATTCATTATTTATTTCAAGAATTTTATACCCCGGATAGTACGCTCGGGATTCTGTAATAATTCTAAAGATGTTTCAAATTTCCAAATCTGTTAAGGCCTTTATAGGTTATATGACAAATAAAAATGCATACATATGAACCATAAAAATGCTACACTAGTTTTTTTTTATAGCCGCGTGTAAATAGTTTGATTTGTGTTTGAATATCAATCATGCGAAGTTCACTGAAGGTTAACTTTAAAGAAGTTTAATATTTTTACCCGATAGAAATGTTTGATTAAGAGATTTATAAGTATTTCCGATTGTGATTAGTTGAACACAGATGACTATATAACTTTGTACTGATATTTATATTTAGATATATTAGAAATTGGAGATTGCAAAGATCTTATTTACTTATGTACTAAAATAAAAGTAAATACTTCTATAGTGTATTATAATTAATAATAACCGCCTAACCGCATAAAAAAGAACCGCCTTGAAAACAATCTATTCCAAAGAAATAAATATGCTGTAAAAAGTAAAAATAAAAGCATATTCTTTTTTATAGTTTTCCGAAGTAAAATGAAATGAAAAATATTGTACTACTTAAAAATTACTCAAAATATAACGATAATATAAACGATTATTATTGTATTAGGAGTCGGCGTCAGCCAACTTTGGTGTGTCCCGCGTGTCCACTTGACAGCTTTTTACTTTGGCTTGACTTTTAAATATAGCTTATTTTTCTATGCGAATCGGTGAATCAATTTTATTTGAAATAAGTGATTAAATTTGAAACTTGTATATTATTTGTATTTTCTTTGATTATTTTAATTGTCATAAGATGTTTTTCAATATAATGTCGCAATTAACAAAGGTATTTTTTTGTTTGTTATATTTTTTACAAGCAAACGTCTATAATAATAAGTCAGAATGAAATTTCTTTGACACATCTGTAATTAACTGCCAAAGTATACGTGCTCTTTGATTATCCTGGTACTTGTAGTTAAACACATGTGACAATCTTAGGACGGATTTGCGTAAGCTGTTTTTTTCAGCTTGGTATCATATTTACTAAAATATATTTGAACGTAAAAACCTATTTAAAAAAGTCGATTCAGATTCTCTTGTAATAAATGAGGTCAAATCCAAAGAAAGTGTTTTAATTTGAATTCATTTAATTATTTTAATTTAAGAGCAATTAAGTTAATACAGATCTTGTCTTCTGCGTGGAATGTTATTGTGGCTATGTGTACTCGTTTATACACCAATATTTAGACAAAATGTACTATAATAGTTTTTTACGCTTAAGTTATTTTTAATGCAGTTATAATATAAAATTAATAAATACTTTTGTATTACTCCCAATTGCAATAGTAGCACATTGTTGTAGTGTTACTATTGCAATTTGGAAAAGTATTTAAAAGGTGTGTCTGATTATAGCATGCAAAAAATATATAAGATTATGCATAAAACAATTCTTAGAAGTTTTTGTCGTGAATTATATATTTAGCGCGACTATTTTTCATGAAATATTTCATTTGCTTTTCCGGTTTTCACTGAAAACTTACATTTATAGGCCAGTATTCTGGTTTATTATTATTATATATTTTTAAATGTCAATTTTGACAAATGTTATAATGGATTTCACGTAATAATTCATTTCTTAACTATACCAACATATGTATCAAATAAATATCGTATATATAACATGACTGTAGCGTTTATCCTGTTTATTTATTAGTACACATTAATTTCTGTAAAAATCTATGGAATTTTCAAAAATTTTTTGTATTTGAAACGAAGGCAAGTGAATAAAAAATTGTTATAAAAGACCTAATGTCAGAATTAATATTCGCTTTCCACTGATGGTCTCCTTAGTGCATACTGTGCCACTCGTGGTCCACAAGTAGTGCAAAGAAATTACCACAAGGTAAGTATGTATCAGTTTTGTTTACAATGTATTTCCAGTATTGCAGATTAATTTTCATAAGGTAAAATTATTAATAACACAGTTGTTACAATGTTGTTTTTTTACAGAATTAGATGCAGGATATTAGTAGACCTTTGGTAAACATGCACTGATGTATATATTTCGCGCACTTTTCGTAAAAGTAGACAACTTGTTTCCTTTATTTTTGGGTTAATAATATCTTAACCAATTGTATAGTGCAACAATCATATTAATATAATGAGGTTGAAGTTTTTATTTGTTTGTCGTAAAGGAAGAGAATGAAAAAATTCTCTTGAGAAAATACTCCGCTTAGTCAACGACAGTGGTGCTTGTGGTGGCTGCCACAGGATCATCAGTGAAATACGAATGTCTCCATTTGAAATTATCCAAGAAACACTTAGAGGCATAATAATTACAATATTCAGTTAGGCCTCACTATGTTAGTGAATGAATATTGTAAGATAGACGAAATGGTGTAGCTGTGTTTTACAGCCTACGGTCTGAATTAGTTGCTAAAATTGTTCCGAGTATGCTTGACCCATGTCAATAAATCCATATTTGTAATAGATAAAAAATTAAAAAAAACAACCGCCTTCAAGTTGCACTATTCGAAACCAATTAGTATGCTCTAAGAACTTAAAATAATTGGGTATTCTTTTTGAGGTTTACCAAGTAAAATGAATTGGACAATTTAAAGTCTCTCAAATTATGGCGATAAAATAATGTAGTTACAATTATTGTCAAATTTTTAGACTCCAAATATAACAATAATTAGTAACTACATTATATCTTCGTATTAATTTGAGAGACTTTCAAGTATTCCAATATTTTTATTTCATTTTACTAGGGAGAACTCTAAAAAGAGTACTCAATTATTTTTTACTTTTTAGAGCATATTAATTTGTTTGGAATATTAACCATAATGTGTGTTTTCATTATTATTAAGTCTGAAGTAAAGTAACTAATTTGTCTGAATATGGGCACACATAAAAAACGTTTTGCTCATATTAGACAGCATCGTTGAAATGAAACAACGTTGTAAACTTAAATTTATATTGGTACCGCCCACATCCGGGTCGAAACCGCAACCTCTTAAGTTGCATATCGGTTACTTTGCTATTCCGCTATCATCAGTCTTTTATAATGCAAATGAGCTCATCACCAATACAAAATAGTCCCCCCCCCCACTCGGCTTCAAACAAAATACACCTGATTACACAATTTGAATTTGAAATACAATTTGATTACAGACAGTTGGATATTCTGCCATAAATCGCGCCCTTACTGTAAGCCGATGAGGAGTTCTATTGATGATCATATTTAATTACAACAATCTCTTAACCATACCGATGTCACGGTAGGTGCCTGACTCATCCGGATAGCCTTTAAAATATTATGCCGAGCATCGTTAATTTGCTCCTAAGATTTTAAGAGTTCCGTTACTCGGTCATGGCTCCCATGACCGAAACCTAACCAAACTATCATCAGGCAACCCTTGACGTATATTCTTTCCAATAAAAAAACGAATCATCGAAATCGGTTGGCGTGATCTAGAGTTATTCGTCCATTCGCGCACTTGCATAATGAAAATTTAAGACATACGATTTTCTCATGGATGTCATCGTCAGAACTGGACCAAAAAATAGGACCTTTCAACAAGTAACACATTTCATATGAGAAAAGAATTATTAAGATCGGTTCACCCAGTCGAAAGTTTTGAGGTAACAAACATTAAAAAAATACGGACGAATTGTTAAGCTCCTTCTCTTTTTGAGGTCGGTTAAAAGAAGAAAAGTTTACAAATTCATATCCGTAATTCACCTTCGATTCTATAATCGTATTTAAGGTTGAAGCTCGGAGACAATACAAGTTTACCATTTCCCAATAGAAATAAATTAAAACGTTTAAACATTACATATTTATCATAGACTCTAAGGATAATATAGATAATAAACGAGGACGAAGAAGTTTTATATTCCGGTCCCGACTACTTAACAAATGGAGGCTCCACTTTACTAAAATTCAAGTCAACTCCAATTTTTTTGCCATGGCGTTAGCGAGTATATTGTTTCTATAACTAGAACCATCATCAGTTCAGAAAGCATCTCTGTATTGCCTTTCAAATGAAACTTGTTTGAGACAAATCTTTTTGGAAATTTCAAAGTCTATAACGGACACAACAGAAACAATATTTGTGTTTTATATTCATATCCAGAATATATCTATTATTTGTAGCGTTATTTATAGTTTTGTCTAGGGTATACACATTGATTTTGAAGTGGAAGTTACCCATTTATCAAGAACGATCATGGAGGTGATTACAAGAATTATACAGAGTAACATCATGGTCAGAGAAATTTTAACCCGCTTTTAAATATATACATACAATATAAATGCAGGGCTGCTTTGACTGACTGAAATGACGACGTTTTTTAAAATATCCAAATCAATAGTATTCGTTTCCCGCTGTCGATTTTGTTCCTCAATAGCAGTAACACTTGCTTTTGAGAAACAACATCATGCAGGGTGAGGCGGAGGTCATCACTTATATTCATGACACTGTGCAATGGAAAAGAAAAAAATGGTAATTATAGTCACTTTATTATCACACTTATACTCACACTTTAATCTTAAAGGAAGTAATTCAAAAGTAAGTGAAACAAAACTTTTATGATAATACTATACAATAACAACAATTATTACAAATCCAAACAACATAGCGGCAAAGTAAATTCGACTCATCTTTTGTTTATACACGATCTTTTTCTTCAATAATATATTGAAATAAATTTGAAGAGTGTATTTGATGGTGAATATAGTAATAAAAGTGTTTCTTCATCGCCTTCTATAGGTGACTGAACAGAGGGTTAATGACATATTTAACGTAGTTATTGCTTAGTAAGCCAATGCAATATGACAACATTTTTCGTGCTTGTAATCATTAACTTGTTTCATGTGGGACACGGTATATTGCTTTGTATTTGTTTGATTTCTTTAGCGTTAAACGAAAATACATTTCGAGAAGTAGGCCAAAATACAAAAAAGTCCCTATTAAAAGAAACAAACAGAAGCTAGAGCATGTACATGAATTATATATTATGCACTCGTCACAATGTAGAAATCCTATAAGAAAACAGAATTGTTTGGTAGTTTATAGGATGAGGACGATGTTCACAAATGACAAAGACGTTAAATTGCTGTGGTCGACTTTGTTATCTTGTATTTGTAAGCTCCTATAATCGTTTAGAATTACAAGATAATGAAAACGAACAACAAGCCAACTCACGACACGAAAATTAAATAAGTATTTTGACAGCCATAAGTGGTTTTTAATGAATGCAAATAATTGTGTGATATTTTTTTAGAATCAATAACTATACCACGGACTATTTGTATTCCGTCGTACTCGGGCTTTAATAGTTTCAGGACTCTTACCATTTGAAGCTAGAGTTTTATTATAAATACAATATAAAGAAAAACACTAACTAATGATATTTTTTTTCTATAAATTTCTTGATGAAGAAAAGTAAAGTATATATAAATAAGCGTATAATGTAAAGGTAAAATGCTGTAGATTATGGGGAAAAAACTCGCAAAATATCAATAAATATAAAAATCAATGCCTCTTTTCGTTGTAAATCAAGAAAAGGTTCATCTATCACATTTTTTGTAACAAATGAATTCAAATAAATGCCGGATCATTTTATTAATGGCAATTGTAATGCCAAATTAAAACTTTTTTCAGTTGATATTACAATTTTTGTGCAATTGTTATTAAAGCTACGATTTTAACTTCTAAATCAGAAGGTTTTTTGTTACCGCCTATCCCTATGATTCCATCTGATATGCCATTTGAGTTCAAATGATTACAATAACCCGTGCGTTTATTATTTGCAATGTTCACCAACAAAACCCAAGGCCAAACACTACACGTTTGTGGTGTGAATTGAGAGGAATCATGTTTTTCACATGGCCAACTTTATGTTGCCTTTTCCAGAGTCGGTACCCCCACCAATTTGTTTATTCATGCTCAAAATGGTAAAACAAAAAATATTGTCTGTCCAAATGTTTTGGATTAAGTTTTAGAATGGCAATTAATAAAAAGAAATTTGTTTGAAAAAATGAGTTTGTTGTCACAATGATTTTTTATTATTATTTCACTTTATAGGTAGCGAAGCAAGTACCGGATCACTAGTAGTTTATATTTTAGTGTTTACCGTTGTCTCTGTTTATATAAATCTTAAATTACAACAAAGTACATAAAATAAAAATGTACATGTATACAATTAATGATTGCACGTACATAGTTCGTTCGCGTATAGGTCAGTTGACATTCGGAACTGCAGCGAGCGAGTCTCTTCTGAGGCTGCAATTCCGCCCACAACATTGCCGCCCGCCCGCGCTTTGTTGAACGGTGAATTACGCAAAGCAAAGTGTATTTCGTGTTAATTGTTTTTGTTTGTGGACGTTTTTTAAGCGGATTACATAAAAATGGTAAGTGTTTCAGTATAACTCTTGTAACGAAAGATTGCGACTGCACTATCATTAACAAAACTTCCTTTTTGTTAACATATCAGTTATATAATGTTTATATAGCGAATTTCACTAATATTATGATTAATTTGTTTTGATAAATTACTGAAATTTAATAAGCGTAAAATAATCTGCGGGTAAATTTATGATAGAATATATTTTTTTGCTATATTCTAATGTCACAATTTGCGAGCGCTTAGGCCCAATTCATTATTAAAAAGTGCGTCTCAAACGTTGGTCTAACATTATTTGAGCTTTTAAGTGTGGTTTGGTTGTTAAAACGTCGGTAGGAAGATGTTTAAAGCGTATACTTTGTCTTTGTCATTGTAATTGTTTACATTTCAAAAATCAAATCAAGAATTAGTGGTGATTTTTTTTATGCGAATCGGCGAATTAATTTTCTTCGGAATAAATGGTTTAATTTGAAACACAGATATTATTTGTATTTTCTTTGATTATTCTAATTCTTATGCGACGTTTTTCAATGTAATGTGGCAACCAACAAAGGTATATCTTATGTGATAGATATATTTTATATGCAAACGTCTGTAACAATAAATAAGAATAAAGTTTCTTTGACATATCTGTAATTAACTGCAATATACGCGCTCATTGATTTTTTTTTCTATAGTCAAACCCATGTGACTGAATGTCAACATCAAAATCAAATCAAAATCAAAATATTCTTTATTCAAGTAGGCTCAAAAAGCACTTTGGAATCGTCAATAGTCTGTCCGTTGGTAACAAATCTACCACCGGTTCGGAAAGTTGAATCCGCTGAGAAGAAACCGGCAAGAAACTCAACGGTTACTCTTTTAAAGATAGTTTTGTATGTTACAATGTGTAATATATTGCTTCTGTGAGCAACTGGAATCAAATCCAAACATTTCTATCGCTTAAATAATCCTCAACATTATAATATGCCTTTTGTAAAAGGAAGTTTTTGACATATTTCTTAAAACTATGCGGAGGCAAATCCAAAATTGATTGAGGTATCTTATTAAAAATGCGTATGCTCAACCCGACAAATGATTTCTGAACCTTCTTCACTCTAAAATATAGAATTACAAGTTTGTTTTTATTTCTTGTATTAAAATTGTGTATTTTACTTTTCTTACAGAATAAATGTAAATTATCACGGATATATAAGATATTATTAAATATATATTGCGACGGTACTGTGAGAATTGATGTTTCTTTAAATTTATCTGTTAGAGAAACACGAAATCCTAATTGATATATGGCCCGTATTGCTCTTTTTGTAAAATAAATATAGTTTCATTGTCCGCCGCCCTACCCCATAACAGTATGCCGTAAGACATAATGCTATGAAAGTAAGCGAAATACACCATTTTAGCAGTTTCAACATCAGTGTATTGTCTAACTTTTCTAATAGCGAATGCAGCGGAACTAAGTTTACTTGCCATATTGACTAAATGTTTTTTTATTACTGACTATTTAGCGCATGACTGCGATCTCACCTGATGGTAAGTGATAATACAGTCTAAGATGGAAGCGTGCTAATCTGGGAAGAGGCGTTATACATCATTTGGTTTCCACACAGCATCGTATCGGAAAACAAATCTCTTCGTTTGGCAATACGTCTTTGCTGGTAACTAACCATGGCTGAAGCCTCCCACCAGTCGAGACTCAGTCAAATTAGATAATACGATTTTCTAATTTCACCCGAGGATCGAACCCGGGGCCTCTGCTAGCAGAACGAGTACTCGCAGCACTGCCCCAGCAAGGCCGTAAAATTTTCAGATTCTTTTGTAATAGACGAGATAAAATTTAAAGATATCTTAATTTTAAAGCAATTCAGGCAATATGAAGTGATTCTGAAGAAAGCATGATCAACGAAACTCTTGTGTTCTGCGTGGAATGTTATTGTGGCTATGTATACTCGTGTATACATTAAATCAATATTTGGAGAAAACGTACTACAATAGTTTCTTCCGCTGAAGTTATTTTTAATGCAATTATAACATCAAATTAATAAATACTTTTGTATTAACGACATAGTGTTACTCTTGCAATTTGAAAAAGCATTTAAAAGGTGTGTGTGATAATGGCATATACAAAAATGTATAAGTTTAATAATAAAATGTATAATTTAAAATCGTAATTTATTATGCCATTTGAAGAACAATTCATAGAAGTTTATATCGCGAATTATATATTTTGCGCAACTTAATTTATGTGATCTATCTCATTTGCTTTTCCGGTTTTCTCTGAAAACGTTACATTTCCAAGCTAGTATTGTAATTATGTTATTGTAATATTAACATTATAATTTTTCAAATGCCATTTTGATAAGTGTTATAACGTATTTATTTATGTAATAATTCAATTCTAAACATTACCAACATATGTATCACATAAATATTGTATATATAACATGGCTGTAGCGTTTATCTGTTTATTTATTTGTACACATTAATTTCTGAAACTATCTATGGAATTGGAAAAACATGTTTGTGTTTGAAACAAAGGAAAGTGAATACATAATTGAATAAACTAAAAAATACACTATTCTCTTATAATAAACGAGGACGAAGAAGTTTTATATCCCGTTGCTTCAGTAAATATTTGAAAGTAACTGTGTGTTCCCAGTGGCACAGCATAGTTCCCGATTCCGTCGAAGTAACAAATGGAGTGGAGTTTTTACTAAATTTCAAGTCAATCGCCAATTTGTTTGTTATGCCGTTTCGTTTCTCTAAGCTAAATTTAGTTTCCCTAATCTGAAACTTTCTCTGTATTACTGCCTTTCAAATGAAACCTGTTAGAGGCAAGTCGTTTGGGTAATTTCCAAGTCTGTGACGAACACATGTAAAAACAGTGTTTGTGTTTTATATTCGTAAGTAAAGTATACAGATTGTTTGAAGAGTTATTTATAGATTTGTGTAGGTATACATATTAATTGTGAAGGGGAAGTTACGTACTTTAGGATTTATTGCAAATCTTATACCACGTGTAATAGTATAATGAAGACGCATAAAACCCTTGAAAACTCAAAAAACGTGTTCAAAATGTCGCTACGCAATCTATCAGGCATGCTCGTTGCGTTTAGTTTACTTTATTGAGTACGTTCATGAAGATGCTAACAAGAAATATATAGTTACATCATGGTCAGAGTAATTTTAAGCAGCCTTAAAATATAAACATACAATACAAATGCGAGGCTACTTATGTAATTGCGACGGACATGTCCTTATTTAAATATAAAAATTATATACAGACATATACACATATAAATATAATATAAAATAATTCATTTTATTATTGGTATTCAAAAATACTATTTTATACATCCTTTTCACAAATTTTTTAATCTTTTAAATTAGAGTTGGGTGCTATTTTAAAGTGGTATGGCGCTGGAGTGTGTTGAGGAACTGGTGTAAGATGTTATAACATATTTAAATAATATATTTAAATATAGAACATAAAATATATGCCACACGTAAATATATTGTTGTTTTAATTTATGTTAGTTTAATATTATCGTTATTAGTATTATAGTAGTGACATATATATGTTTATTATCAAAGTATATCTTGTTATTTCGAACGAGCCTGTTTCGGCATGCCTATAGTTGGTATTGCGATCCTGTCTTTCGTTCGGAGAGGCTTGGATTGCGACTCCAGATTATAATGGTGTCTTGAATGGTACTTTGTGAGGGCGATTTCGCGAAGTTGTGTAAGACATCGTACTAAATTATGCTTTGGTTATGTACTGTTGTTACAGCTGTATTTCAAGCCTCGCTCTGTCTTGCTTTTATTTTGGGTGATACGGACTCTGTTTAAGGCCTATTGTTGCCTCGGCTATGGAAGTGAGCGTCGCAGAGGTTTGGCTGCCTAGGACAGTATAGTAGTGCCAGAACTTTATCGTTTCAAAATATTGCTGACTGAAGATACTTGCAATCGTCTGTCAGTAGTGCTGGAATCACGACCCAATGTTGCTAGGCGTTGCGGTAGCTTCTGCGTAGCGGTGATGGATAAACACTCACGGATCGTGTGGGCTATGCTCGCAGGTGAAGTGTTGCATGTTAGGGACCACCTCATATCTGATTATTATTAAATATAATAAGTGATATTATAGCATGTCAGTGCTTTAGGGCCACTGGTTTTGATTATCAATCACAGGACTTTAAATATGTGAACAACGCGGTGTGGTCCGCTTATCAGATGCTCCAGGCGTCTGATGGAATCAATCTGACATTATGCATGGGTGATTAATATATCACATTATAACGAGATCGCACTTAGCGCTGTACAATCATCGCTATTGCCTCATCACAGCTTCGGCTAGCAAAGTATATGGATTTCGATCCTCATTTGCAACGCCATAGGAAGTTGTTTCTACATATTTATACAATATGCCGGGCTTTAGTCACGATAACGCCATCTTCGAAAGATCATACGCCACAGGCGCACTAAAAACAGGAACTCTCCAACCATGGAAACGGGGTTCAGAGCAGGTGTCGGTGCTCATCGTCGTCGTGTGGCGCCAGTTGACCACTTCGGTTCCTTATTTATATTATAATAATGAAAGGTATCTGAGTGCCCATGGTAGGAGTTAACTTTAGCGGTAAGTGGTTATAATAATTTACTTTGGTAACAAATTTATTCAGGGTGAAACGGATGTCATCGGTTGGATTCAATGCAGTGTGCAATGGAGAAGAATAAATAAAACGCTACTTCTAGTCACTTTATATGAACGATTGGCTTAAAATGTAATGTACATTAAAGCTAGTACAATATCAACAATAAGCAATTTTATAGTTTCATCATTAATCTCCTTAATATTATTGCATGTCAATTTCGGTCTATTTTTCGGTTTATAATTGATTCTTTTTAAGTTTTTCAAATTCAATATCATAATATTTAGAAATAAAATTTTACAATATTTAAATCAAACGTTGTATTTTTTCACCATCCCAATTGTATGAAACTCATTAAATGATTATAGTCCCAATATGACCAGGCTTTCAAACATTTTTTTTTGTAAAAATAGTCCTATATAGCCATTTTGAAACGTCTGGCACAGGTTCATCCACACCTTGATTCCAATGTACGACTTATGATGATATTTAACGACAACTTGCAATCTAAAGTTACGAAGGTTCTTTCGCGCCTTGTTCTACTAATAAGAGCCCACAACAAACTCAGTCCGGTATCGATTTTTACAATCACTATTACAAGACAGTATTAATTTATTTTATGTGAATTAGAACATTTCATTAATTCGCAAGCTCTTTTATTGTCAAAGTAGTCGCTGAAATTTAGTATGATTTCTCAATTATCATTCTTTTAATAAACATTTGAATTTATTGAATGAAATCTCTAGATCGTCTTCTGAGAATGTGTATAGAAACGTCTTCAGTTTCCTTTAAATGATTTGTTCATTTTATTCACCGTACTAGAATTTATTACAAGTGTATTTGCGTTTCTAAATTACCATTATTACATAATATATTATTATTATTATAATTAATAAACATATACTTCTGGACACATCTTGTATTTTCAGCTTGGTTTGGTTCTAGCTAAAATTTTATATTAGGTTGACCAAAAAGTTTTTATGCAGTTTTGAACCTGGCACATTCATAATTTCATTCAATAGTCTTTTTTTGAATTTCGAACACAGAATTTAAAGAAACAAAAGACAATTTGGAGCCTGTTCGTTGTTAACAAACAATCGAATACTAAAAAAAACTTGATTTTATTGGTTTACTCGGATTTAATTCTTGAAAGTGTGATTTTTCTCATTGGTTTTGCAACAAACATTACTTATTCTTACCATTAAGGTAAGGTTCTATCAATAATCAATGGATACTTCGCCTGAAGTCGCCGCCCAAGCTGTGGCACTTATCCAGGCGGGACACAGCCAACGAAATGTGAGTGTTCAACTTAATTTAAGTCGATCTGCGGTCCGAAATGTTTATTCGCGGTACCTAGAGACTGGCGGCTTTGTTCGTCGCCAAGGAAGGCCACGATCTCGGGTCACAACTGAAAGGCAGGATCGATTCATCGTGACGACCAGCTTGAGAAATCGTCACCTTACCTCCATTGAGATACAAAACCAACTTCGCGACTTCCACGGAGTATCTGTGAGCGCTCGAACAGTTCGGAGAAGGTTAAAAGAACGCGATATGGTACCACACAAGCCAGCTAATGGCCCCAAACTAACGCGAGCCCATCGAACAGCGCGCCTTCATTTCGCGCGCACTCATTTAAATTGGACTCAGCAGCATTGGAGCCGTGTACTCTTTTCTGATGAGTCTAAAATTGTGTTACATGGCAATGATGGAAGGAAGAAGGTCTACCGACGTAAGGGGGAGCGTTTTGCACAATGCTGCTTTGAAGAGAGGGTTGCTTATGGCGGTGGCTCATGGACTGTCTGGGGCGGTATATCCGCGAGCGGTAAAACTCAACTTGAGATTGTTACGGGACCACGGCTGCCAACATTAAATGCTGAAAGGTACATTCGTGAGTGCTTAGAACCTCACGTGATGCCATACGCGGACTATGTGGGCCCAAATTTCCTTTTTATGCATGATAATGCAAGAGCCCATACGGCCGGCATCGTCAGGGAATATCTTCGGGGTGTGAACATCACAGTTATGGACTGGCCAGCCAGAAGCCCAGACATGAACCCCATTGAGCACATGTGGGACGAGCTAAAAAGACTTGTTAGGGCTCGTCAGCCAGTTGCCCAGACGATGCAGGAGTTGAAAACTGCCATAGAAGAGGAATGGGAGATGATCCCCCAAAATTTCATAGAGCGGTTGATAAACTCTATGCCTAATCGTATGAGAGCTGTGGTAGAAGCCTATGGAGGCAACACGCGTTATTAAATTAAACCTTTATTAAATTGAACATGTTTTTTATTCAATAATCAAGTGCCTTCATCAAGGCGCATACCCGACTTGTTAGGCGTAGCTCCATGTCGTGTGGTATTTTGAATTCAAATTTAAAACATTACGATCGAAAAAGATGGTAAAAAGTACCAGGTTTAAAACTGTATCAATAGTTTTTGTTCAATCTAGCAATAATATTTCGGTAGGGGCCATCGAAACCTAAACTCTAAGGTGAAGCAATAGGTGTGTCCAGAAGAGTATTATATATGAAGAAACAACATATTATTATATTTATAAGATATAATCACACGTCTAATATTTAGTGAATTAAATATGTTGATGTAATTTAGAAGATGAATACTTGGTTTTCACTCTACCAACTGCCGATAAAGGGGGCAATAGTTCAGCAAAAGATACAAAGCAACTGTTAAATACTTCGCATTATAAGGAGTCTTCACTACAATACATTTCCATGTAACATAATAATTAAATTTCCTGTTGCGATAGGTAGTTTGGAAGAGATTGGTTATAGCAATAAGACCGCCCTTGCACGGTAATTGTCAAATAGTGTTTGTTTTAATTTGTGTAAATCTGTGTTTTCCTTTGTGTACGTATAAAATAAATTTAACAACATTCGATTGCTATTGTATTAGTTGTTAAATATATAGTAAGTATATTGACTGGCTCATTGGTCTAGTGGTTAGCATGTTTGACTACAGACGTGAGGTCCTGGGTTCGAGTCCCGCGTCGGGCCAGTTTGAATTGATATTGAGTTTATTATTAGGATTTTCTCAATATTTGCCCGAAGTTGAAAAAAATTTGGCGGTGTGATCTACCCCCGTGGCTCAGTGAGCACGTTAAGCCGTCACATCGGGGTATGAGAGTGAAGGAATAGAGAGTACTTGTGTACTATGTTGTGTACGACGATATAAGCTATAGATGGAAGAGGCGTTGGAGCTGCCAAGGCGACACGCGGGACACACTTACCTTCGCCGACACCGGCTCCGAATATAAGAATACAAAGAACTGTAAAAATGAATATGCAATTATTTTTTACTTTTTAGAGCATATTAATATAATTTGGAACAGTCTGTTTTGAAGGCGGTTCTTTTTTTGTTAAAACTTTTATTTATAAAACGTCTAACGCAGGTTCATTAATCCAAGCCTTGATTCCAATGTACGACTTATGATGATATTAAACAACGACCTGCAATCTAAAGTTACACGGACTCCCTCGCGCCTTGTCCTTCTAAGAAGAACCCACAACAAACTCAGTCCGGTATCGTTTTTTACCATTACATTCACTCCCACGCTACAAAGCAACTGTTAAAAACGTCGCATCATAAGGAGTCCTCACTACAATACATTTCCATGTAACATAATAATTAAATTTCCTGTCGCGAAAGGTAGTTTGGAAGAGATTGGTTATAGCAATAAGACCGCCCTTGCACGCTAATAGCCAAATATTGTTTGTTTTAATTGGTGTAAATCTGTGTTTTCCTCTGTGTACGTATAAAATAAATTTAACAACATTCGATTGATATTGTATTGATTGTTAAATTAATAGTAAGTATATGATATTACTGTCCAGCTGTGAGAAAAATCCTTTCATATAAGTAGAGAGCTCATGCAAATGGAAGGAGATTGACCAGAAGCGCCGGTGAGCGACCGCTGAGCCTTTATACTTGCTCCTGCAATCGCATAATACGCTCCTACTGTAATAACTCTTAATTAGGTAACATGTTATACAATAATATACATTTAACTAATGCACTTATATTCACAGTGAATACGTTTTGAATCGTACTGTTACACACTACACATGTATTCAGGGCCACAAGTGTCGTTCGTCACTTATATAATATACTAGCACCTTTTCACAGTAACTTCTTTTTTTTATACGGAACCAGCCTAAACAATTTTCACACGTTGCCTCTCAGAGTCGCTACGTAACACTCACACTCACACATTCAGACAACACATACACATGCACGCAAAAACACAGACACACACAAACAGAGAGAGAGAGATGGAGAGAAAACCTACGCTGTGAATGTTTATAAGACAAGATTAGTTCATTTCGTTTTTCTACGATTTATTACATTGCTTGAAGTTCTGTATATATTTTGATTATAAATGAATAAACAATTATTACAAACCCAAGCAACAAGTGGCAAAGCGAATTCGACGCACCTTTCGTTTAAACTAAAGAATAATCATTATCGTTGTTCTGGTATAACCAGTCTTAATGATATATTGAAATAAAATTGAATTAAAGAGCGTATTTGATTGTTTATTCGAGTGTTTGAAACTATTGAAGCTAGAGCAAGTGAATGAAGATATTTTGTTCAGATTTCTTAACAAATAAATTCGCTTCCCGCTGTTGGTCCCTTTTTCCAACTACGATTCTACTTGTGGGTGGTTACAGGGCCCTTCAGTGAGATACGAATGTCATCATTTGAAGTAGACTTTGGATGCAATGAAGACGTAGATTATATTAGTCGCCACGAAGGACGCCGAAAATTAACCTGCAACGTCTGTCAGTATAAGAAATAATTCAAGCGCTTCTTTGTATAATGACGATAACATCTTTTCATGAAATGATTGTGAATATTTACTTCCTTAACATGAAAATGGCTAAAATTCTTCTTCATTACCTTCTATAGGTGACATAGACTGAACTGACATAGGTTAATTACATGTTTAACGTAGTTGTTGCTTAGCAAGTCAATGCAAATTAACAACATTTTTCGAGCTTGTAATCATTAACTTGTTTCATGTGGGGCACGGTGTATTGCTATTGCAGTTGTTTGATTACTTTAGCGTTAAACGAAAATACTGAAATGCATTCAGAAGGACTTCTGATATATATATTGTATCGTATTTATGGCTTTCAACATTTGCCGAGTGGGTCATGAGAGGCAAAGAGATGACAGACAATAAATCAATAAGATGGGTGACTCAAAATTTCGAGAAGGCAAAAAGACAAAAAAATCGCTATTTAAAGAAACAAACTGAATCATGTGAAGGTACACGGATTATATATTAAGCACTCGACACAACGAAGATGTAGAATGGCTATTAGAAATCAGAATTGTTTGGCAGTCATGACGACGATGTTCACAAATGACAAAGATATTAAATTGCTGTGGTCGACTTTGTTATCTTGTATTTGTAAACTCCTATAATCGTTTAGAATTACAATATAATAAAAACGAACAATAAGCCAACTCACGACACGAAAATTAAATAAATATTTTCATAGCTACTTTAAGTGGTTCTAAATGAAAGCTAATAATTATGTAATATACGTTTTTTATTTTATAATAGTACTACAACACAGACTATAGCAACAATTCAGCGTAATCCAAAAGACAACATTTTTAAAAGGAATTTCTATAAGGTACTGTTTCTAATTCTAGAGTTTTATTATATTTACAATGTAAAGAAAAATACTAACTATGATTATGATATCTTTTTCTATAAATTTTTTGATGACGAATAGTTAAGTATGTATAAATATAAATACGCCTATAATGTAAAGGTAAAATGCGACTGTATGCGCAGATTATGGAAAAAAATTCGCAAATATTGTAATATAAACTTTATCTATCCTATAGTTATTACTAAATTATAATTAATAAAAAAATTTCGATTTCTTCCTTATATGTATAAGCAAATTTTTACTATACACAACCATTTAGATCGGGATAGGCGGATTGGGGAAAAACAGTCGATGGCCATCAAAATTCCTCGAAGGGTAGAAGTGAAAACATTCGCGGATCCAAAAGCCGGGCAGAAAAGCAAACCCAATGCTGAAGCTTCTATGGCATATCTATAATTTTTTTCTGTATGTTTTCTGTATTTGTTTGGTTTTTTATGTTACTAAACTGTAAACTGGGACAAGTGCCTTTTAATGAAGATAAATAAAAAAATAAAGTAGTGGTTCTGCTCTATGATGGGAGCTCAGGCCGGAGGACACATTCAGGGTTGGTGGTGGAGGAACTACATCAACGGTAGCACTCCTCCAAGAGGATTACGAATTTGGAACAGGGAGCATCCGGCCTTTTAACGATATTTATTTATTTATTTTATTTATTACTTTCAGTGCACCACAGTAAGATGAAAATACAAAATATAGGTAACACAAATAAGCATGCAGAGTACAAAAGGCGGTCTTATCGCTTGATAGCAATCTCTACCAGACAACCTTTGGTATAGGAACCGTTCGTGGCAGAGAGTAGTGGGTGGCGTGACATATACATAAACCTACATACTAATTATTACACACTAATACATACTCATTACATACACATAATTATAACAACATAGATACAGGCTTATAAATATACTAATAAATATAGTTTATATATAATAGACTAAATATAGCTTAATAAAAGTACATATAAATTAACTATAAGGTCGTCTATAACTGCTGCAGATAGTGATTTCTAACAGAGTTTTTAAAGATGTCTAATACTTAAAGGGAGTGAATTCCACAAACTCGTAGCTTGCACTTGGAAGGATTTTTTAAGATAATTCGTTTTACAAATATGACTTCTTAGTACAAGCTGACGTGTTGGCCGTAGTTCTGATTGTTCTCCATGAAAATCAAACATTTCTTTAAGGTAAGGGGACGATTTAGGATCGAATAGCACACAGTACAATGCCAATATATGCCAATTTTAAATAGTTATGATACATAAAACAAAAGTAAAAACGTTTTGAAAAAAAAGACTAGATAGCCATTACAAGTAAAGCCGCCCCTGTATAGTGGCAAGAAGCGAGGGGGGGTAGTAGCATTTTTTTCTTTGCTGACAGGTAAGCATTTGACCGTGATCACACCTGATAGTAAGCGATGATAAAGTCTAAGACGGAAGCGCGCTAATCTGGAAAGAGGCAATTTACCTTTACCTTTTAATATAAACTTTGCATTAGAGCTGATGTTACTGTATACCTGGGTCTAATTTTTGTTATTGTAATATTTAATAACTAATATAACTATTACGTTTCATTGCTATAATGGCACAAATTTTAGCAAGCACGAACCGCATTGTGCCTGTGCGGATACCATTTGCATAGTTGGATTCGTTTAAGATAAGCAGCATAATAAACGAAAAGATATTATTGGTTTTAAAATATTTTTAATAATACATGTACATTGCCATAAATAACACAAGGGGGAACGTATCAGCATATTTTAACCTAACTAAGAATCATAACTTGGTAATCTATTAAGGAACAATTGAAATATTTTTACAAGTCGNACACGCAGATGAGGACGTTGAAGCACGGTCACGTCTAAAAACAATATACCTATCGTCTATAATTTCATGGTCGAAAACCGTTTCATTTAGCCACGTTTCTGTAAGGATAATTACATCATAATCAAAACGCAATATTGACTGATATAGCTCACCTGTCTTTGTTCTAAGACCTCTAACATTCTGATACAAAAGTTTAAAATTGAATGTAGAATAACTAAAGATCTAAATACATGCGAAAAAGAATAATCAGAAATAATAATAATGTTACAGTAAACGTAGTGAGTCCATGTTCTTGATCCAAACTGATTGAGACTCGTCATTTCGGCGTACAAAAATCCGACCACTACGTACCCAAACATATTTATACTTATTCTCTTTGGCCGCAAGTCTAGTAGACGCATGAAGACGTTTATTGTTTGGAGACAAATGTTCAGTCACGTAAACTTGTCTTTGGGTTCGTGCCTGTCCCAGGTGTGAGGTATTGAGTTTATCGCTGACATGGTTTTTGTTAAACATTTTTATTGCAGCCAAAAAGTTATCACGTTCGAGGGTACTAGATAACTTAACAATAATAGCGCGCGGTCGAGTCGACTCCCGAGTTCATTTTAGCAACTCGATGAAAGCCCACTATATCTGCAGACGACAGTTCAAAGTTTACCACAGTGGCCAATTGATTTATTATTGTTGACTTTAAATATTTATCATAATAATTTCTCACAGTTATCCATGCGATGACTGTGATTTATTTTACTAAAACATAAAATACTAGACCCCATGAATATATCTTCTGTAAATAATTAATATTGCCTATTTTTTTTTTTATATTTAAGCCTTTTGGATATAATAATATGATATAACATTATCAAATAACACCCTCTAATTACTCCTGAGGGTCTAAAAGGATTTGGGTTGCAATGGAACAGTTACAAGGTGAAGACGTTTTTCAAACCAGTACTATTCCTTTTCCGCTGATGTTTTTGTTTCGAAACTGCAGTAGAACTTGCTGTTTCGTCACAAATTCATACAGGGTGAAACGGTTATCATCACTTGGACTCAATACAGTGTGCAATGGAAAATACGGAGTAAATGGTGTTTATAGTTCTTTTAAAGGTAATATTGGCTCGCCACCTAATGTGTCGCAAACGTCGCGAATTCCTACATAAGACCGCTGTAAAGTAGGGCATAGTCATGGAAATAGTACAAAATAACACATATTGAGAATCGCGAATGTCGGTAGTATAAGTGATCATAACGCCGCTGGGAGAAACAGAGGAGGGACCGTATCGTTTTCAGCGAATATACGAGTAAGTGTTGTGGTTGGACATATATTGGTTAGTGATTTGAGAATCATTAATAATAAGTCCTTGTCACAGCATCAAATGATAAAAAAGAGGTAGCAACGTTTCATCGAGGCTGGCTCTGCCAAGGAAGCCTCGGTGAATTATTAGTACGAGGTGTTGGCTCTGGGTCGGAAGTATCAGAGAGTCAGACGTGTGAGGTCAGGGGTGACTATGAGGGGAGGTTGGAGGTCACTTGTGGAAGAGTTGTGGTATACTGTGAATTACTATGGAAATGCAAAGATATGTGTTTCACTACAATATAGAAAATATAAATATATGTGTTGGGCTAGCATATAGCCAAAGAAAGAAAGAAACAATACATTACCATGTGCGCTACAGGTGTTAACGGTGATATTGTCGTGAAGTTCCCTGATTAGGGTCACGCTGTATCATCCAAGTGAGTTACTGCGGTGACTAGATGAATAAAATTCCCAAAGAAGCTGAATGTCTGATTGTATATAGAAGACCGTTCCATAGTTTTCTGCTTTCACTGTGTACGACTAGAAATTTATTCGGGAATGACAGAATGGAGTGGCTAATTTTTTTTAAGTGTGCGACGGACCGAAGACTAGAAGGATAGGAGGAGTCGTAGCCGAGGAAGGAGAAGCGGTTTTTCAAGGTATACAGGAGCGTTTTAGGAGAAAAAGTATAGCATAAAGGAGGCATATAGCATGAAAGTTACGTCTATCTTATATCGTCAACCATTTCAGCTACAGGAGGTATTGGGTGATGTGGACAAATTTTCGCAACCCATAGACGAATCGTATTACTACCTTTTGCAGCCGCTCTAACTTGTTAAGGAGAAATAGTGGTAAGTCCAGGTAGATATTTATATATATTTATGTTATTCTATAAAGAATGCCCATGAGAGTGCAAGCAAGAATTGTAAGGAGTTAATTCAGCATCAGAGTAATTTTCATATGAAGACAGACAATACAAGTGCAATGCAGCTTTCGAAATGAAGGCGAATTTTTAAAAGCTCTGAACCAGTATTATTCCTTTCCCGCTGGTGATTTTGTTGCACAACAGCAGTAGAACTTGCTTTTAGGCGACAAACTCATACAGGGTGAAACGGATTTCATTATTGACTTAAAACGTACTTAATATACATTAAGGCTAGTACAATACGAACAATAACCAGTTCTAGTTTCACCTTAATTAAATCTGCTTAATGTTCTTATGTCAATCATGTTCTTGTTTTTGTAGTTTTAATGAATAAGTATTGTTTTACACATCTGTATATTGGGTGACATTCTAAGATAGACCTAATTAAATTTAAAAAAATACAAAGGGACCTTGATAATTTTGCGATTAAGCAATTGGGCTTTGAGAATTTAATATACCTCTGCCACTGGTTATTACAATGAGGTCATTATACTTTTGCTTTGAAATGCCTTTGTTATCGCGAATTTTCAAAGCTCTGTAACTGAGATTCGATTTGTATAATCGGGCTCTTGCAGCATAACAACCCTTTTCGTTTATCTCTTATTCTGTTTATAATTGATTTTTTTATGTATATATATATATATATATTAATAAAGTTTTACGATAGTTAAATCGATCGTTTTAGTTTTTCACCGTTAAATTGTAGAAAACTCATTAAATGATTCCCATATGACCAGGCCTTCAAATAATTTTTTTTTATATATTAAAATAGACGCATGTAACCACTTTTAACGGACTTCAAAAAAGTAGGAAGTTATCAATTTATGTTTGTTACCTCATAACTTTCGGCTGGATGGACAGATATTGATGATTTTTTGGAACAGTCTGCTTTGAGTTTTAAATTTGCATTAAGCACGTGTTCAACAGATGGACAAATAACTCAACTAACTTCAACCGATTTCGATGATGATTGGTTAGGTTTTGATCATGGTATCCATGACAAAGTAACGGACCTCTTCAATTCTTAGGAGCAAATTAACGATACTCGGCAGAATTCGTATATAATACCGTAACTTCGGTATAATCAAGTGATTCTCGTACTTAAATATGATGGTCAATGCAGCTTCGCAACGGCTCACAGTAAGGATGCTATTTTTGGTAGAATATATAACTGTCTGTAATCAAATAGCAATGAGCTTACGTTTGTTGCTGCATTGCAATATTTATAAGGTGTACTATGTATAAAGCGGTTGTAACCGGGAGGGAAGCGGGGACTTTTGCGTATTTTTATGTTGTTGTTGGGATTACAATATAAAAGACTGGTGATAGCGGGGTGGCAAAATAACTAACCTGTAAAATACGAGTATTAGGTTGCGGGTTCGATCCCGAGTGATTAGATATGAGCACCACGTTTCTTAGGTGTACACATATTGAGATAAATTTGTTAGTTTACTTCAGATTCACTAAAAATCAAAAAATAAATAAAAAAAATTTAACATAAACAGAACCGCATTCAAAGCAGACTGTTCCAAATATATTAATATGCTCTAAAAAGCAAAAAATAATTACGTATTTTTTTAGAGTTCTTCGTTTATTTGGAGCCGGTGTCAGCCAAGGTATCTACATATAGAGCAATTGGTTGTAACTACATATATAAGCTATTGTCCCAGAGGGTGCTTAGTCAGATAATCTGTCCGGTTACTAACTAAGCATGCGGGTAAGCGACCCCGGGTGCCTCGAGCGATTACTACCGCTCTTCAATCCCCTATCCGCGGCAGTAATGTCCTATGCCTTACCCCAATGCTTCCCAAAACTCTCCTAATCCTATATACCAAGCTCTCCTATCTAACTCCCATATCGATAAATGGCGGTATATCCATTATCCGCTGACCTAAATGTCACAGACCGATAACGGGCAGCAGCGTTATCGGTGCGAGAGGGTCAGCACTGCGATCACCAACCCGCCTGCCAAGCGTGGTGATTACTGGCACAACCACGATGACTACAACAAGGCAGCAATGGCCCCCAGTCCCCGGCAGCCCCGCTATTCCTAGCTCTGGCAGCGGTTATGGTAACGGCGGGGCAGGGGGTGCTAAGAATCTCCGGAAGAGATTCCGCTGCCAACCCCGACGACTTGACCTGGCAACATACAACGCACGCACTTTGAGGACCGACGAAAAGATCTTCGAACTGGAAGAAGCAGTAAACAAGTTACACTGGGATATTATAGGATTGTCGGAAGTCCGTAGAGAGGGGGAGGACACGATAATCCTCAAATCCGGTAACTTGTTCTACTACCGGGAGGGCGAACACCAGTCCCAAGGTGGTGTCGGGTTCCTCGTCCACAAATCTCTCGTCAACAGCGTTGTAGAAGTTAACAGCGTGTCCAACAGGGTAGCGTACCTGATACTCAGAATTACCAAACGGTATTCGTTGAAGGTCATCCAGGTTTACGCACCCACATCATCGCATCCAGATGATGATGTAGAGGTTATGTATGAGGACATTTCCAAAGCCATGCATACCTCTAGGACCTTCTACAACGTTGTTATGGGTGATTTCAACGCAAAACTCGGCGAACGAAGCGGGGCAGAGTTGAGAGTGGGGCAATTTGGGTATGGGCAACGGAACCAGAGGGGACAGATGCTCGCTGATTTCATGGAAAAGGAGGGACTCTATATGATGAACTCTTTTTTCAAGAAACAGCCGCTCCGAAAATGGACCTGGCTGAGTCCTGATGGTTCCACGAGAAACGAGATTGACTTCATCATGTCTACGAAACGGAACATATTCAATGATGTCTCTGTGATCAATCAAGTGAAAACTGGGAGCGATCACCGTATGGTAAGAGGCACATTGAATATCAACGTACACCGAGAGCGGTTCAGACTGGTGAAGTCTACGCTCCGACCCACTCGCGCGCATATCCAAAACCCCGAGAGCTTTCAACTAGAGCTGCAAAACCGCTTCGCCTGCCTCGAGGATTGCGAATCTGTGGACGAGCTAAACGATAGGCTAGTGGAAACTGTCCATACGGTTGGGATGAAATTTTATAAACCCCGTAAAAAGCAAACCAAGAGATTCTCAGACCATACTCTTAATCTCATGGAACAGAGACATGCAATGAGCTTGCAGTCTACAGCAGACGCGTCCGCATATCGGCAGATCAATAGACAGATCTCTAAATCGCAAAAGCGTGATGTGCGACACTTTAATGCCGAGCGTATACGAGATACCATCGAACGCAACAAAGGCACTAAAGTGTTCGCAAAAGATCTGTCTATCGGTCAGAGCCAGTTGACGCGGCTAAGGACCAGTAACGGCGAACTCATTGCATCTAGACCTGAGATTCTGAGGGAGGTTGAGAGTTTCTATGGACAGTTATACATATCGACCTGCAAGCCTATTTATAGTTTGGCTAAAGATCCTCGTCCCAAACTTACCCGACATTATTCCGAAGATATCCCGGACGTCAGCTTATACGAGATTAGTATGGGCCCTTAAACAGATGACGAACAGCAAGGCACCTGCTGATGACGGAATCACAGCGGAAATCCTGAAGGCGGGTGGAAAACCCCTTCTCAATGTCCTTCAGCGAATGTTCAATTCTGTCATCCTGGAAGGCACGGTGACAAAGGCATGGCATAGGAGCGTGGTAGTTCTGTTCTTCNGCCCAAGGCATGGCATAGGAGCGTGGTAGTTCTGTTCTTCAAGAAAGGTGACAACACCTTATTGAAGAACTATTGACCTATTGCGCTGCTAAGTCATATCTATAAACTGTTCTGTTCTGTCATTACGAATCGTCTCATTCGCGAGTTTGACGACAACCAGCCCCCCGAACAAGCCGGATTCCGAAAAGACTTTAGTACATAGACCACATCTTTACGCTGCGGCAGATTA
>JACTOM010000882.1:1080946-1092439 GCA_015832385.1 Elymnias hypermnestra | reverse complement strand
CGGGGGTGGATCACACCGCCAACTTCCCAACTTCGGGCAAATATTGAGAAAATCTTAATAGAAAACTCAATATTGATTTTTGAATTGGCCCGACCCGGGACTCGAACCCAGGACCTCATGTCTGTAGTCGAACATGCTAACCACTAGACCAATGAGGCAGTTGTCATATAGGCAAAGTCATCATTATTTATTAATTGATTTGTGTTGTTAATTCGACATCCCTTTTAAATCCGACATATACATATTAGAAAACTTGTTGTACGTACATAAAAATATTGCCTTTTTTTATAAAAAGAGTGAATTTACTTCATATAACTTAAGAATTCAAAGTGAATTTGTTATAAATTCTAATAGGCTGCGTAAAATTAACAACTCATTTAAGGGTAACTGTATACGTTTCTATGATAAACTCCCACAAGACGTTCAAGACAAGCAACAGTTTGCGATTGCAACTATACACATCGGCTTATTTAGCGGAATATAACAAAAGTATTTGATATCAGTATCATATAATGTTATGACACTGATATCAAAGCTTTTTTTAAGTTTCGCTATATATGTCTGTGTGTATATGTATAATATTTTGAGGACTTTGGTAGGAATTTGGGCGTAAAGGTTTTATTTTATTGATTCTATGCCAGGTCAGCTACTGAATAATAAAATTTAGTGCTGTATCAAAAAATATATTTATCCATTCAAGTTCAACTAACGATGATATTGAAGAAAGACTTAGAATCTAAAGTTACGAGGGTTCCTTCGCGTCACAATTCGATAACATTGTTTTTTTTTCTTGTCCTTATTCCACTAGGTGTCAGCAGCATGTTTCCTTTCGCAACTTCACTCTATCCGTTGTCATTTCTACATTCACACCCTTTATACACATATCCTTTTTCACACAATTCATCCACACTTTTTTTGGTCGCCCTCTCCCGGCCCTGCCGCTTACCATCATAATTAGGACCCTATTGCATACATAGCTATCCTCCCTTCTCATTACATGTCTATATCAGGCTAACCTTCCACTCCTTAACTTCTCGGTCACTGGTGCTACTTTCACATTTTCTCTAATATACTCATTCTTAATCTTATCTAATTTTGTCACTCCACACATCCATCTCAACATTCGCATCTCCGCTGCATGCAATTTCCTTTCATTCTCCCCTTTGGTGGCCCAGCACTCTGATCCATACAGGATGACAGGTCTTACGATCGTCTTATAAATTTTCCCCTTTAGTTTAAGGGGCATTCTGGCATCGCAAATTGTTCCCGAGACCTGCCTCCACTTCATCCAACCTGCACAATTCGATAACATAAATAATGAATTTACCCAATCTAAACAGGATCATGATATCGCAAAATTATAAATTTTAGTTCGGTTTTATAAAGTCATATTTATATCTGGATAAATGACAGAACGTTTCTACTAAGATAACTTAAAATTACAAGCGATATGGTTTCCAAATTCTCTGGAGGCCTTCACTCTTTGTTACGACCCTTAACTTGCGTTCGCGTTCCGACTCCGCTCTTTACATTAAATTAACTATAAAATTCCAACAGAAAACCGTGTTGGTATTACATCATTCATAATATTTTGTGTATCATACACGTGTTTAAATATTAATTATGCAACGGTTAATTTGTAACAGTGACTGTCTTCACCTATCGAGACGTTCCTCTCCATTATTGAAGGTTGGCAGTCAGGTTTTCATAACTTCCCCCTGTCCATAGCTAACCGGAACAGTTCTGCAACAGTTTTTATGCTAGTCCATTCTTTTACGAAGAGTTTAACCTGTCGAGACATGAATTGCTATCGTATTGTTTAAAACATAATGGTATTCGGCTTCTTCTACACGTTCCTCTCTATCATTGAAGGTTGGCAGTGAGTTTTTCATACTTCTCCCAGTTCATAGCGAACCGGAACAGTTCAGCAACAGTCTTTATTCTAGTCCATTCCCTTACGAAGTGTTTAACGTGTCTTCATCTGTCTAGACATGAGAAACATAGTATCCTTCTTCTTCTACATGTTGCCTCTCCATCATTGAAGGTCCGCAGTCAATTTTTCCCTTATATTACGTCAATATAATTTCATGTCTGTTGTAGTATGCTTTACTAGCTACATGGAGGAGCTGTTTCTATTTCTTTTAAACCTCGGCTTCTTTTAGGACTGTTTCAAGCACTTATACTCTATATTTCGGACCTACGGGTAGATGAGCGATCCCTAGGTCTTTTTCTTTCAACCCGTCCTACCACAACCTATTTCTCCAGGTTATCTGCCTGTAACAGGTCGTTGGCCGTGAGCAAACGCCCGCCTGTCATGAGTGTGGTGCTCTTGTAGATACGGCGCACCATACCCTGGCGGAGTGTCCAGCGTCATAGCTTATTGTCGCTGGTTAGAGGAGATCTTTCACTGGAGAGCATAATTGGGGTAATGCTCGCCAATGAAGTTAGGTGAAAGGCGGATGCCTACTTTTGCAAGACCGTCATTTCGCTGAAGGAGGCAAATGAGAGGCTAAGGGAGCATGAGGCTCCAGCTCTCCCTCGCCGTCGGAGGCGGCTTGGTGGCAGAAGTCGCACTTATGCACTTCATGCTATCACTCTATGTGTGGTACATCCTCATAGTCGGTTCCATCCGGGTCACTAGAGTGGAATGCAGTTAGGGAACCTCTAGTAATCTCACTCATGGATAGGGAGGGATCCGCTGGGTTTTAGTGGGGATTCTATTATTAGTCTTTCATGAAAGTGAGTAAAAGCATTTTCCAGCGCAAAAAAAAAGGTTGTCTGGCCGTCTTCGGGATATATGACCAAAATAGTGGAGTAGTCGTTGGTAGACTGCCTCATTTGTCTAATTCAACAATCGATTTTGCGTTTTCTGTCAAGAAATTCTCAGTATTTGCCTTGTGTTGTGTAATTGGTGTGCTCTACCCTCGTGCCACGTAGAACACGTTAAGCCGTCGGTCCTGCGCCTGATTTCTATCCGGTCGTGTCGGAATTCCGTCACACCGGATGATGAGAGTGAAGGAATAGAGAGTTAACAGAATTAATTGATGTAGTAATAGCTAAATAGCGAAATTGCTTTATTTATTTATTCGTTTTGAAATATTTTTTGTAATTTAAAAACTATAATCGTTCGATTCGAAAGATATAGTAAGAGGAGTCCTTCTTTTCCCCTTATTCCGAATGGATAAAGAACTGTCCGTTAACACCCTAAAGGACAGCTAATATAAGAATCATCATGTATTTTTATTTCCAACATGATATAATAGCTTCTTAGCACAAACACCTACAGGCTGTGGGAAGTCAGTTATTTCAACAGCACCTCATTAACTTGCTCGAGTTACTGAAACTTTGAGTTTATGACTTCAGTTATTACTGTTTATATGAATGTGTAAAACTCTGCTCAAATATTACTCCGGATTTTCTAATTTTATACCACCCCTGAGATATTATCGTGCATTTAAAACAAACAGGATGTGATTAACTTTTTAATCAACACCTTTAAAGCGGTTTGAACAAAATCCCATCCTATCCACACGTTACATCAAAAAATTATTAAAACTAGTGACTGTAGATAAAAACTTATAGATTTAAGGTAAACCTATTTAATAATAGCCTCAGTACATTTAATAAAACTACAATGTGTTGGAACAAAAAAAAACTAAATATAACGTCGAAAAAGTGTTTATTATTCTAATAGTTGCATAAAATTACAGTCCCGAAGGACAAACAAATAGCCAACTAAAGTATGAAAGATAAAGACACAAAGGTGAGAGGAAAATATAAAAACACGTCGAAACTGGATATCAATTTCCCAAATAATGAAAGTTCGCAGACACCGACCGCAATTACAGTACAGGAAGATAATTAAAAGCAAAACAACCAGTCTATTCCGAGTATTTCTTGTACACCGTTGCACTAATGGCAAACACAGACTTATCGTGTGAAATGACATCTATATGTCGGAGAATAAGAGAGAACGGAGAAGCATAAAACACAGGGGTGTAGGGTTCTCCGCCGACATCGTTATCAATTGGATCCGTTATTTGATTTCTTATTCTGTGGGCGTTCGTGTGTAATGATGGTGCAATCAAACACTTTGTTAATTAACTCGGATTATAATGTTCCCGATATCAATTTACACAAACTCATTAACAATAATAAGCTAGGAACGCGACAGTTTCAATAGTCAACCACTCCGGCCGACCGCCGCTCCAGAACTGCCGAGAGACGAGCCGGACTGGCCACTTATTGACTCTGCCCCCACGCCGATACAAAGATGGCGCCAGCGTTCCTTTTTATGAAAATTAAGCGAACGGAGGAATGTGATATTTCCCGCAAGATCTGAACAAATATTATAAAGGGGAAACATTTGTGATTTATGTTTGCAACGATTTTACTCAAAAACTACTTGGACGAGTTTAAATATTTTTTCACCATTCGAAAGCTGCATTTTTACTCAACGACATAGGCTGTATTACTTTCTCAAAATAAATAGGCATCCCTAATAAAAATGCATTAATGTAATCCCTGGTGTAAACCAAAAAGTCTGTGATCGCGTCCGCCGCGGAAACTATTGATGATAGAACAAAAAATGTTCTACAATGTTATATATAACTACCTTTTTACATTTTGGAAGTTAATAAAAGTGCCGACAATAATCAAACCATATTAGTCATACCTCTGTATTCAAATCAAATCAAATCAAAAATATCTTTATTCAAGTAGGCATATTCGACTCTAGCCACACTCCGATTCTAGTATACGTCTGATGATGGTACTCAAAATCGGCTTAAAATCTAAAGTTACGAGGGTTCCTTTGCGCCCTGATCCGAGAAGAACCCACAACAAACTCAGTCGGGTATTTTTTTTTTCCCATCATCATTACAATAACAAATTAGTTTACTATATTTTAATTAAAATTAGAGCAATTTGTTCACTCCCAAGCGTTTCTATCGTCTAGGTAATCTTGCAACTTATAATACGATTTTTCTATCAACTTTCTTTTAACAAAGACTTTGAATTTATTAATTGACATCTTTAGAACGTCTTGTGGGAGTTTATTATAGAAACGTATACAGTTACCCTTAAATGAGTTGTTAATCTTATGCAGCCTACTAGAATTTATAACAAGTTTGTTTTGGTTTCGTAAGTTATATGATGTACATTCACTCCTTTTACTAAAAGAGTCAATGTTTTTGTGTACGTACAACAAGTTTTCTAATATATATACGCAGTGAACTGTCATTATGTTAACTGCCTTGAATTTGTTTCTTAGCCACTCGTAATCTATTAATCTTATGTAAAATGCTTTTTAAATTATTAAAATCGGACATTCCATTCAAAAGATATAACGATATTAATATAATAAATCTCTTCTCTAATATAATAGAAGAAATTATTAAAGAAATCTTTCAATACCCGTAAAGTATTTTTAAATTTTCGACGTAAACGATTTTACGGATTTAAATATGTATTACTTAGATATATTCGTTGTAAAGTAAAATCTGTGCATTTATTATTATGAATGTAATTGTGTAGCCAATAATTTGAACGGAAGTAATTAAAAACTAAGTGAAATCTAACCTTTACCTTAACAAAAATAAATCTATAGAATCCGAGTGAAACCGCGGGGCGTTACTAGTAGTTTATATAGGGAAGGAGTATAATCACCATCTCTTAACATTAAATATAAAATACAATTAGCGTTATGACACATTAATAAGCCAAGGTTTTTAAATTGGAGAAATACACTTAGCTTTGTCTTAGCTGTAAATAGACTGCCTCATTGGTCTAGTGGTTAGCATGTTCGGCTACAGACATGAGGTCTTGGGTTCGAGTCCCGGGTCGGGCCAGTTCGAAATCGATATTGAGTTTTCTATTAAGATTTTCTCAATATTTGCCTGAAGTTGGGAAGTTGGCGGTGTAATCCACCCCCGTGCCTCGCAGAGCACGTTAAGCCGTCGGTCCTGCGCCCGATCTCTCTCCGGTTGTGTCGGATTACCGTCACATCGGACTATGAGAGTGAAGGAATGGAGAGTGCACTTGTGCACTATGCCTGCCAATCCACAGTGGAGCAGCGTGGTGGGTCTATGCTCTAAAAACCCTCTCTCTTCGGAGTGAGGAGGCCTGTGCCCAGCAGTGGGACGTTAATGGGCTGGTACTTACTTAGCTTTGTATCGCAGAACAGCTCAATTTACTAACACCAACGACTTTCTCCAATAACGAGTATTCGCGCCAATTGGTTCAACCATTTAAAATTGACGATCTTATTTTAAAATATAATTATTTTGAAATATAAAAACACCAAATACTTCCGCAATAGTCGATATACAATCCAATAAAACTCTGCTACTTCCTCAATAGTTAATGGACAATTTCAAATAATAAAGTAACCTTAACAATATATGCTTATTTGCCAATCGTTGACCAATTATATCAGACGCCACAAGGTTGCATTAAAAAAGTTTTTATTGCCAAAAGCACTAAGGAGGTTACATTAGAAAAGTCGCTATGGCGATTAAGTTTTCTTAAAATTTGTGATGGTCTTGGTAACTTTGTTTTTTTTCCTCTTACGAATCTTCTTCTACTATAAAAAAGAGAACAACAAAAGAATTATCGGAATAGGTCCAGTCGTGGACTTAAGGACTCGATTTTATATAAATAGATTGTGGCATCAACATCAACGGCGAGTACATCGCTCATCTACGGTTTGCCGATGACGTAGTCATTATGGCAGAGTCTCTCGAAAATCTCAATGCAATGCTCGATGACCTCAGCAGAGTTTCTCAACAGGTGGGCCTGAAAATAAACATGGATAAGACGAAAATTATGTCTAATATCCATGTACCGCCTCACCCAGTCATCGTTGAGAATTCAGTTCTCGAAATTGTTGACGAGTACACATACCTGGGACATATAGTCCAGCTTGGTAGATCCAATTTCGAGAAGGAGGTCAACCGCCAACTCGGTTGGTGCTGCGTTCGGGAAGTTACGCCAGATATTTTCGTCTGAAAACCCTCAGTGCCGGAAGACCAAAGTCTTCGAACAGTGCGTGTTGCCAGTGATGACCTACGGTTCTGAGACATGGTCGCTGACTATGGGCCTCATGCGGAAGCTCAGAGTCACTCAGCGTGCGATGGAGAGGGCTATGCTCGGAGTTTCTCTACGTGATCGAATCAGAAATGAAGAGATCCGTAGTAGAACCAGAGTCACCGACATAGTCCTGCGAATCGCGAACCTGAAGTGGCAATGGGCGGGGTACATAGTCCGAAAGACCGATGGACGTTGGACGCCACAGTGTAGGCAGACCCCCCACAAGGTGGACCGATGATATAAAGAGGGTCGCCGGTAGCCGCTGGAGCCAGTCGGCGCAAGATCGGGTCTTGTGGACGTCATTACGTGAGAACTATGTCCAGCAGTGGACGTCCATCGGTTGAAGCGACGACGAGATTGTGGCAACAACTTTATTTGAGTATAGTCTCTGACAGAACCTTAATAATGTTGAAACCTATAACTTTAAATTCATTATGGTCGAATATCGACCATTGCACGACCATTAGTAAAACTAAATGCCTATACGATTCTTTATTTTATCAGTCTGTTTCCACATAAATATGGGGAAATCCGATTTTAGTGTGAGTCTACGCCATGTCGTTTCTGTGTAATGAGTTGAATTGTTTTTATATTACTTTTTTTTATTGCCGTGCCAGAAACTTAAATATGGCATTGTTCTGCCTTATTATTTATTTTAGTCAGCTTCTCAACATAATAAGGTTGTCTGGAAGAGATTGCTTTATTATAGTAATAAGTATCTTAGTTTATAGGTCTTTATTTTCATCTTGTAAGCAATAAGTGTTTTCTTCTCTCTCGCTGAAGGAGGCAAATGAGGGGGCAAGAGAGCAAGCGGGTGAAGCCCTCCCTCGCCGTCGGAAGAGGCTCGATGGCAAAAGTCAATAGGGTAAAGCATAAAGCGCATCCGTGCTTCACCCTATTGAGTGGTAGGTCCTCTTAGTCGGTGTCATCCGGGTCTCACTCATGGATTAGGAGGGATCCGCTGGGTTTTAGTGGTGTAAAGGCATTTCCCAGCGCAAAAAAAGGGAAGCACGATTTCATTACTATCATAAAGTAAGATGACATTAAATCACTAAAAGAAGTTATATAAGATATTTGTTTATGAATATACGAAATAATATCTACATATAAGTGAAAAGAATCTATAAATACATATTGAAAATATGTACACAAAAGAAAGAAAGAGGCGTGTTTTAGAGGTGGCTAATGACTGTGAGTGACGTATGTTATCTGGTAAGGAATTCCATAAATTTATCATGGGCATAGATTGAATTTTTGTAAAAATTAGTCTGAGAAATTGCGAGATGACAAGACAACCGCCGCCGCGAGCATTACCCCAATTATGCTCTCCAGAGAAAGATATCTAACCAATGATAACAAGATATGTCGCTGGAATGCCTATGCTGGACACTGCTAGGTTATGGTTCGCCGAAACTACAGCGGGCGTTTCCTCACGGCCAACAACCTGATGAAAGTACTTTCAGAAGTAACAATTGCCGGTCAGCACCAGCACCTGTCGGTAGGAAAGAGATCCGTGCCCCCTGGTAAGCCAATTGCCCAGGTGAAGTTGAATCGCTTCCTCCGTGACTATACTCGCAGTTGGAGACCCAAGATATTCCCTCAATTTTTCAAAAAGAGCTCTGTCGGCGACAGCCGTGATCCTCCCGACCTGGTCGTCGTAAGAGTGAGCCTCTGGAAGCCCTTGTCGCCACCCTGCACTGGTAGGCTACTTGAGGTAATTTACCTCTAGTTTTCTAATCTCATCTTGCTGGATTTGCTAGTCTGTCAATAACTCAAACAACATAACTAAATCTGCAATACAAATTGGTAACTAGTATTTAAACGCTCACGAAACAAACACCTGTCAGCGCTTAGCACTAAACGTTTAACTAAACAACAACTAAACTGTACAGTCATCATTTGCATAGTGGAAAATAATGTCTTTATTGTCTTATTTTGTTAACAGTCAAAGAGATACTTTTATTAATCTAACTATAGCTTGATTTTCGCTGACATAAAAGTTTTATTTCACTTAGTTTTTAATAACTTTTGAATGAAATATCCGATTTTGATCATTTCAAAAGTATTTTACAGGCATTGAAACGTTTTTTAATAAAACATTTAATAGGATAAGGAATAATACAGAGGTATGAATAATATGGTTTGATTATAGTCGGCAGTTTTATTAACTTCCAAAATGTAAAAAGGTAGTTATAGTGGCATAACTACAGTAGTTAGATATATGGTATCTAGGACTTTTTTGTAGATATTAATACGTTCTATAATATTGTTAAACATTTTTTTGTTCTATCTTCAATAGTTTTCTCAGTGCACGCGATGACAAAGTTTATGTGACACACTCGCCTTGGGTTACATTAATGCATTTTCCCTATTTATTTTTGAGGAAGTAATATAGCCTATGTCGCTTAGTGAAAATGAAGCTTTCCAATGGTGAAAAAAATTTCGAAATCCGTCCAGAAGTTTTTGTGTGAAAACGTAACAAACATACAAAAACACAAATCTTCCGTCTTTATAACATTAGCTTATATAATGTTTCTTGTCATTGGACTCCAAAATTAATTTATATATAGCATGTTAATTTTAAATCATTTTTCTATTATTATGTGTGCGCAGACGAAGTTACGCGGCTCAAGTAATATAAATTTGAATAGTATCCACTTCAGTTAAACTACATCCTCGTGGCTAGTTTATTCCAACGAATAAACACGTAAAGTTACCCTATCGGTTTATAACTGAACTCGTTGCTTTTTAGATTAGAAAATTGCATCGTAAATTCCTCAAAGCTTCTACAATATAACGTTTCAAAAATGAAATTCGACCGAAGGAAACCTCTTATATAAAGCCATAGAAATATTATAAGGTTTTGGTACATTCAAGATATACACATATAACTCTTTCATCGTAAACTGTTTTGTTTAGTAGTTAAAGCGTGCAAGATCGACAAAGAAACTTTAGCATTTTTATTTTTTGGTAAGGTTTGGTATACAATTTGAGGGTAAAATATTTATTTATATCGAGTCAAAAGTCTAAAAGTAAATTTCAAGCTTTTAGCTCCAAAATTGAGATAAATCCATACCTCACAACCCTTTTTTCGCATTTAAAATCAGCCTATATCCTTTCTGAGACGCTACATTATCAGTTTACCAAATTTTAATTAAATCTGTTCAACAGAAAGAGTTAATTTCGCATTTATAACATTAGTAAGGAATCAAATTTGTTCTGTCTCTCTATGGCGAAGCAGACGAAGTTGGAAGCACTTCCGTCTGCTTACGTGGCTTTACTGTTGTCCTTTGGTGTTTAATTAAAGCTGTATCGTGTCAAATCAGATAATTATAATAAATATGAATCACAATAGCTATCTGCCATCTTGAGGGAACACTTTGTTAGCTCTACAATAGAGCCTCTACCCATAACAATTGACGGCTGTGTTGTACGTAATTCTCACGTTGGCTAATTGGCTGCGACTGTTTCATGTACACAAGAAAGTACAGTAAACACCTTGACTTATTCACGGAAGGAACTAATCTATATTACAATATATCTTCAATCTAATTACCCACACGTTTTTTGGAAAAATTTGCTGATAAATATTGATTTTATGACTCACTGCCACCAAATACTTAGCTCGAAACCTTTCACTGTTTTGTGTCTATTTATAACTTAAGAAAATTAACATTTAACACATCAAAAATATTTAACACAGCTATAAACATATTAGACAACACTTGGAAGACCTCACCTAGGATAATAGAGCAAATATTCGCTTCGAAATCAGAGAATTTGTATATGTCAATCTGTCCATCTGCCCATCTCTGCGCCTTGAACTTAATAGTATTCCCCATAAAACAATGTTCTATGGGCAATCATTTGTGGTACATGGGCTTGAAATATGGTCCTACGTCCACTAAACAATACATACATAAATAGCATCACGCCTCATTCCCTTTCGCATTCACTCTTGACTCATAAATCCTTTTTGTCAGTCTCCTTTCATTCATTCTCTCTATATGCCCAAACCATCTAAGCATACCTTTTTCAATTTTAGTCACTACGTCTTCTTTTATACCACAACGTTCTCTTATCACACTATTTCTCACTCTGTCACTCAGTTTTAATCCACTCATGCTTCTCAACGCTCTCATCTCTACCGCATTTATTTTACTTTTGTGATTCTTCTGCCATACCCAACTTTCACTACCATACATAAGTGTTGGCACCAACACTCCAGCATGCACTGCCAGTCTAGCCCTTTGAGACACCATCTGGCTATTCATAAAAGCATGCAGAGCACCATTTACCATATTCCCTGCATTCACTCTCCTTTCGATATCACTTTCACATGTTCCATCTTTTGTAAATTTAGATCCCAAGTATACAAATTCTTTCACCTCTTCCACTTGTTCC
>JACTOM010000882.1:1058555-1079900 GCA_015832385.1 Elymnias hypermnestra | reverse complement strand
TTTTCAGCAGCAGCAAACGTTGCTCTAAGCCTAGGTCCGAGCCTCGCAGGAGGCGCCCTTAGAGCAACGTTTTCCCTCGACGCAGCAGGGCCCTTCTACGGGCCCACCCCTCGGCAGAGCTTCTGCGCCCGCCACCCCTCTCGGTTGCGCTGTAAAAGCCAGTAGGGCTAACAGCAACTACACACATCGAAAAAAAAAGCCGCTGGAGCCAGGCGGCGCAAGATCGGGCCTTGTGGGCAACATTTCATGAGACCTATGTCCAGCAGTGGACGTCCATCGGTTGCAGCGACGACGACGAAAAAAACTAATATGTTGAATCTGGTCGTAAGAATTCATCAATCATTTAACCCTAACGCGCCAAAAGAAGTATAACTTCAAAAATAAAAAGACTTTCAAAAGTAATCAAACTAAGAAGTAGAAATTACGTAGCATGATTAAATTACTAATGAGAATATTGAATGTCAATGTTTTAAAAGCGTGAGTCGTTATAAAGACGCATGTCAGAAGTGAAACTTCTTTGGCAAACAAATTTTTAAGACTTATTTGTATTTACACTAGAGAGAGGGGAAAAGGAAGATATGCTAGGAATTTAATTGTCATTCAAATATTAAAGAGTCGAAGAATTAATGCAAATTGTTTGTTGAAATCTCAAATGACGAATTGTAAATAAAAATGCCATGTGTTTTTTTGTCAATATTATAAAATTATTAATTAAATATCTTCATTTCTTCGTTTTATCGGTAAAAATTTCACCTCATGCGCTTAAAGAAGTTCCACTTCAGAAAATTATAATTATATAATAAAGACACCAGTTATTTGCGAAATGCTGATTTAGTTTACAAATGTCATGCAAAGCACCCCACGCTTTTAGAACCCTGACCCATGGATCAGAAGTGTAGGACTCGGCGAGTGGGACGCAATACCCACTAAAGCCCAACGGAACCCTCTTCATCCATGAATGAAGCACCAGTGGTTCAAATTTCAAATTCATCCCTTGTCTACCGGATGAGTCCGACTGATGATGAACGGAGTCGGCAGGAGGTGCGAAAATCTGTATACATAGTGACACGAAAATCCCAAATGGTTTATAAGACCAAAGTAAACATTTTTAAACTCTATTTATGTTTTGTTGCTAATGTTAAGATATTTTTGTGGGTACTACCTGTTTGCTTTCCAGCGTCGATATGCCTTTCATATATGAACGTTTTTGACATATTTCTTGAAATTATGTAGGTCCAAATCTAAAACAGATTGCGGCATCTGGTTAAAAATGATATCAGAACCTTCTTCACTTTATAACTTGGTATTTCATTTCTCGTATTAAAATTGTTTGTTTAACCCCTAGTCAAGATGACATTCTAAGTGCGAGAACGCTTTGTCGTACGACTAGAACGCTACGATTTGTTCATGTGATCACGTGTTATCGATGTGATACGTCATCCTCATACATTTTTAAGCGTACTACTGACGTTAGCTAACTTAGAATGTCATCTTGTCTACAGGCTCTAAGACAATACAATAATTGAAAAGTAATCGGTCAATTTCTTTTCGCCTGTATATTACCAAATGTTTGAACAAGTTTTTTAAGCACTAAGAAACCACAGATTATATTGAAACTTTTCACAAAGACTAATGATTTTTTTTATTGTTAACAGGTAAGCACGTGACTGTGATTACACCTAACGATAATCTGGTAAGAGGCAGTTTACCTGTTATGGTTTCTACCCAGGAATACAAATCTCTTTGGCGACCCCTCTTTGGTGGTAGTGTGGTAACTAGCCATGCCCGAAGCCTCCAGTTCAGATTGTGATAAATTAGAAAACGTTACGATAATATCAAAATTTTTGCACTCCTGCTGTTTTCTTAGATGTGATAACCGTGTCTTTTTAAACATATGGTATTGATAAAAAAGAACAGAAAATTACGTCTAAGCCAACAACTATCTTCTAGATTACATCTATTATATTACTAACAGGGTCCTTAAAAAACGTAACTTTCGCAGATTGCTAACGTTATGTTTCTATATGAAACGTCATTTCCACACATTTTTTAAGCGTTAGCAATCGTCGAAAGTGACTTTGTCTAAGGCCCAAATACACCACTACGATATCTCCGAAACTTTAGGTCCTATTGACTTGAAATTTGGCACAGTTATGGACGCAACGTAGACGCTTACTGGACTTATTGATTTTCCCCACAGTCGCACAGGATCGATAATAATTTATAATATGACAAAAAACTTGTGGCACTTTTATTTACAATTATTCAAATCTTTCTTTGTCCCCCCCTCACGCACTTTTAATTTTACACTCAAGTGTATGTAGATGAAGTCTCTGGATTATTGGTGTTGTGGTCAGCTGGTTCAGCTACAGACATGAGAACCTGGATTAAAGTTCCGGATAGGGTGGATTCGACAAACGATATTGAGATTTCTGTTTAGTATTTGCCCTGTCTTGTGTAGTTCGGGGTGTGCTCCGTCCTTCAGAGAGCATGTTAAGCCGTAGGTTTTGAGAGTGATGTCTCACCAGTCGTGTCGGAATCTACTATGACAGTGAAGAAATAGAGGAGCACTTGTGTACTATCCCTGCCAACCCGCAGTGCAGCAGCGTGATGGGTCTGAAACCCCTCTTTCCTATGAGTAAGAAGACCTTTTGGTGGTTATACGCACTGAGAGTGGAACTCACTGGCTTTCGTCAACCTGTGATGAAAATGTCAGAGGTCGTCTTGCGCATTTTCGCTGACAAGCCCGGTTGCGGCTGGCAACGTAGTTCACGGTTTCAAAGTCCAAAAGACTTTCATAACGACATCTCCTTCGGAGAAGACGGGTATCTGGTGCTCTTTCTCTCTCTCTCCATGGCGCCTCACTGCTAAGCATTGCGCCTATAATACTTATTCCCGTCGATCAATGAAGACCTGTGTCCAACAGTGGGACGCTAGTGAACTGCTACTTACCAGACGAAGACACAAAGCCGGCTAGTTGTTTATAAAACAACTACAATGTTGTTGATTTATCGTTATCATTACAATGATAGTTGAAGGATACATCAATGACGGACGAAAATGGCTTATCGATTCTGACCTTTTAATCATTTTTGTAGTTGGAAGGCCAGTCAATTATCTTTTAATCATAACATTGCTGTCACTACCTGCCTCGGACTGACATAATTTTTTCCTTCAATTATTGTTTTCCACCTACACGTATAGATAACGTGATTACAATGTAGTTTCTGTTAGTGATAAAGAATATTTTTTTACTTAATGACTTTATTACAGATTTGTTTATACATTAAGAGAAGGTAAGGTAAAGTATCAGTCTAAGGTCTCATAGCTGGGTACAGGCGTCCTCTCTCATAGGAACAAAGGTTTTTAGAGCAAACACCCACCATTTGATAGGCAGGTTGCCTAGAATTGTTTCAGGGGTTTATAAGTTTCTTTTTATTAAGAGAAACTTCAAACCTTGAACTAGAATCCAGGCGCCTTACCTCTGTGCTATAGCTTTATGTTTTAGTACTGTTAAATTAAAAAAATGTTTGGCTAAATGTTTGGCTAAACACCAAAAAGTTTATTGCGCGTTCGTAGATTTAGAAAAGGCCTATGATCGAGTGGTGAGGAATGAGCTGTGGTCAACGTTATCTACGTATGGGGTGAGCGGTTGTCTGATCCAAGCATTGAAGTCTCTCTATGAGGGTTCTAGTGCCTGTGTCAGAATAAACGGAGCGTACACGGAGTGGTTTCCTGTCGAAAGAGGTGTTCGACAGGGATGTGTTGCGTCACCATGGCTGTTCAACCTTTTCATGGATAAATGTTTGACAGATTTAAAAGAAAGTATGTATGGGTTAAGAATGAATGAATTACTCATCAAATGTTTACTCTACGCTGATGATCAAGTAATACTTGCGTCATCCGCTAACGAGCTACAGGAGATGCTAAATATTATGAATGAAGCTTTGAAAGGGAAAGGAATGAAAGTGAATGTAAACAAAACGAAAGTTATGCTTTTTGAACGAGATGAATCTATGATGAATGGCAATATTTTGATAGATGGGGAACAAGTGGAAGAGGTGAAAGAATTTGTATACTTGGGATCTAAATTTACAAAAGATGGAACATGTGAAAGTGATATCGAAAGGAGAGTGAATGCAGGGAATATGGTAAATGGTGCTCTGCATGCTTTTATGAATAGCCAGATGGTGTCTCAAAGGGCTAGACTGGCAGTGCATGCTGGAGTGTTGGTGCCAACACTTATGTATGGTAGTGAAAGTTGGGTATGGCAGAAGAATCACAAAAGTAAAATAAATGCGGTAGAGATGAGAGCGTTGAGAAGCATGAGTGGATTAAAACTGAGTGACAGAGTAAGAAATAGTGTGATAAGAGAACGTTGTGGTATAAAAGAAGACGTAGTGACTAAAATTGAGAAAGGTATGCTTAGATGGTTTGGGCATGTAGAGAGAATGAATGAAAGGAGACTGACAAAAAGGATTTATGAGTCAAGAGTGAATGCGAAAGTTGGAAGGGGAAGACCGAGGCGAACGTTCCTGGACCAAATCCAGGACATTTTAAATAACGGCCAGGTCAAGAGTACTCTAAACCGACGAACTTGTATGAAAGATTTAATGAGATTGAAAGAAGCGAAGGAGATATGCAAGGATCGTGGCAAGTGGAAGGATGTTGTCTCTGCCTACCCCTATGGGAATAAGGCGTGATGCTATGTATGTATGTATGTAAATTAAAAAAAACCTGGATCTAGTTTCTGTCTAAATTTCCAAAGGAGATGCTAACAGTTATAATGATCTCCTATAGAGTAAGTGAGTTTTTAGACTTCTCTAAAACCATCTTCACATTATTGGCTTCCCAATGTACTTAGTTTATAGCACATTGGATTTATTGTTTCAAAGTCTACTGAGAAGAAACTGTCGAGCAACTCATCGGTTACCCTATTAAATATAGTTTTCCTACTAGTCATAATAATGGTCTATTGCAAAGTTGTACTCCTATCTTTTTATTTATATACCCTTTCTTGTGGGCGATGTAGGTCTTTTACATCATCTACTCTCACAGATTTAATTCAAGAAATAGAAACAAGTTGAACATACATGTTTCTATCAAGATACTGCAGTCAGTTTTGGATTGGCTTCCAAATAATTTTAAGAAATATGTCAAATACATCCTTTTACAAAAGGCATATTATAATCTTGAAGATTATTTAAGGGATTGGGTTTCATGACCGTTTCTTCTTAGTAGAATCTACTTACCCACCCAGTGTAAAATTTGTTACCAAGGAATGGGGGGGAATTAAAAAAAATATAATAAAGCTGGTATGTATCTGTTATGTAAGTCCACTGGCATTTTGATTGGCTATAACTTTGTTCAAAGAAAAGATAAGTAGGTTCGGTTTTCGTAAAAAGTTCATTTCGTCTACATTTTATTTTTTCGTTATGATTGGAAAATTATATCGGCTGAATGGTGACCACCATTCGCTATGCAACTTTTTAAGGCATTTTTCATAACCCCTTGTAACATTTTAGGCTGAATTTCTTCAATTTCATGAAGCATAGTGTCTTAAAGATGTTGAAACGTTTGGGGCTTATTTACATAGATTTTTGAATAAATGAAACCCCATGATTAAAGCTGGAGGCTGGAGTGCTAAATCGCCATTTCGTGAACTTAGTTTTCATGGAAAAAGGTCATTTAATAATTTAAATCTTGCTGAAACCACATGGCCTCAAATCCTTGCTCTTCCAATTCAGGCACAAGATAATTTGGAATCGGCTTGGTACCGTTAGACAGTATCAGTAACTTCAACACCTTGGCTATTAAAAAAAATAGGGACCAATGATGTTTCATTAAATGTAAAGACCAAATAAACTATTTATGAAAACCAAACCTACTTATCTTGCTTTGAACAAAAATAAAATAGTAGCTTGACTTATGCTCCAGCATATCATGTATATTTGCTGATATTGATTTTTAAACCCAAATTGTCTGGAAGAAACCGATAATCAGCGATAAGACCGCCTTTTGTACATGTGTTTATCTCTATATCAGTTTATTTCTTAATGTACAATAAAGTACAAATAAAAATAAAAGAAAGGACAAACTAAAGGCGATTGAACGGGTTATTAAGTCTATTTAAATAAAAGATGTTTTGATATTGATAAAAGCGGGTTACGTGGTTTTAAATAACGATTCACAATAGTCCACGTCACGTAGAACAAGTGCGGAATGTAATTAATGTATGTAAAACCAAAGCCCGTGAAATCCACTCGACATGCTTCAAGGTAAATTAGGTGATTCAAATTTCTAAAGCGATTAACTTGAACTACATCGGTTGTACAAGTGCAAGCCTTGCTATCTTAAAAAAAATCAGATCCCTTCATTAAATTTACATTTCATTCTATAACAAGCTGCCTTAAGATGTTACAAAGATGTCACTTAATAGATCTAAATATTTTATCAAAAGAAAGCTAATTGAGAAGTCGTTCTATAATTTGAAGACCTACATACATACATACATAGCATCACGCCTCATTCTCACAGGGGTAGGCAGAGACCACGTCCTTCCTCTTGCCACGATCCTTGCATATCTCCTTCGCTTCTTTCATTCTCATTCAACTTTTCATACAAGTTCGTGGGTTTAAGGTATTCTTGACCTGGCCCTTAATTAAAATGTCCTGGATTTGGTCCAGTCTTTTTGTCAGTCTCCTTTCATTCATTCTCTCTACGTGCCCAAACCATCTAAGCATACCTTTCTCAATTTTAGTCACCACGTCTTCTTTTATACCACAACGTTCTCTTATCACACTACTTACTTATACTTGAAGGACTACTTAGACGTTAAAAAGCATGGAAGTGAATGAATTACTTTAATAGAAATAGAATAAATTAATGATATGTATAATAATAGTGCTTAGGAAAAAAGGGACACCTCAGTGGGTTTGTTGTTTGTTCTTTATATACCAATCGTAAAAAAAACTATAATTGACGATTCAAGGAAAGGAACCCCCGACTGTAAGTTCGGGAATGTGGGACTCTACGAGGTTACGAACTCGTAAAACCCACTAAAACCCAGCGGGACCGCCATCAACCATGACTGGGGAGCCAGAGGTGTAGGCATTCCTCTCTGGCCTCGGTTGCAGCCACCTCACAGATATTCTACAGGAACAGGAGTTGTATGAACCTCCGCTCCTGTTTCCTGTTTCCCCTTCGTTGAGGCTGGAGTGTTTCGGCGACATTTACTCCCCTTGAGTGAGATGACTGTTTCGCAAAACGAGGCAACCGCTCTCCAGACCTGCTCACTAATAAGTATTGCTCCTATAATATTTGCTAGTGACAGCTTTGTGCCGATCAGCGACGTCATAAGGAGTTGCTGAGGTCCCCATGCAGGATATTCTGCTGCCACGGGGCAGCTGGTAGACGGCTCACAGCCAACAGTTTTGTACAGGAATTTGCCAAAGCAACCATGACTGGTAAGCACCCGTACCAACTTGTAGGACAGCGATCCCTGCTTTTTACCCAGTCATTTGTCCAGATAAGGGCCCCGTCCGCTACTAGGGACCCGAGATCCTCCTTCCATTTTGAGTCAAGGCTCCTGATCCTCCTTATTTCGTCAGTGTCAAGGGATTCCCCTCTACACTGCGCTAGTAAGCACCCGTGAGAACTTTCACCCTGAACTCCCGTCGGAGATCACCTGCCAAAAGGAATGTGTACCTAATTTCAAGTCCTTTGGGTGAATAGTTTACAAGATTTTATGGTGAGCCCGTTAATGTTTTGTAGCTTATATACCCTGATCCATGGAATGGAACATAGGAATTTTTTCTTAGTGAGTATTTACGTCGCAAATGGATTTTTTTTTTTGCGCTGGGAAATGCCTTTACGCACCCCGATGAAAGCTTAATTCCATCGGCAGTGTGGGACTCACTGATAACAGAATACCCACTATTATCCAGCGGATCCCTCCCTATCCATGAGTGAAATCACTAGAGGTTCCCTAACTGCATTCCACTCTAGTGACCCGGGTGGTACCGACAATGAAGATCTACCACTCAATAGAGTGAGGCATGAAGTGCATAAGTGCGACTTCTGCCACCAAGCCTCCTCCGACGGCGAGGGAAAGCTCCAGCCTCTTGCTCCCGTATCCTCCCATTTGCCTCCTTCAACGAGATGACGGTCTCGCAAAAGAAGGCAACCGCCCTCCACCCAACTTCACTGGAGAGCATTACCCCAATTATGCTCTCCAGTGAAAGATCTCCTCTAACCAGCGACAACAATATATGCCGCTGGGGTGCCCACGCTGGACACTCCGCCAGGGTATGGTGCGCCGTATCTACAGGAGCACCACACTCATGACAGGCGGGCGTTTCCTCACAGCCAACGACCTGGTGCAAGTACTTGCCGAAGCAACCATGACCGGCAAGCACCTGCACCTGACGGTAAGAAAGAGATCCGTGCCTCCTGGTGAGCCAAAATGGAAATTTTATGCCAAATTTCAAGTCTAGTTTCTTTGATTCGTGAACTACATACGACATTGTTGGATAAAGCTAGTATAAAAGAGATAACAGATGCAACTTTTTATCTTAAAATAGATAATAAAGAAAGCCTTCGGTTAAATGTTATCAATACTGTGGGCGTATAACGAGTGTGATAGGGGAATCTTCAACGGGTCACACTTATCGCCTTATCTTCAACAAAATGTTTTACTGATACACAATAACGTCGATTACATAATCGTGTTAGACATTCAGCTATTTTAATTCCGTTAAATGTTTATTTATAGACGTCCTCTCTCGGCGGATGTCAACTGATTATCTGGAATCGGGATATAAAAACACAATTAACACAGTAACCGTTGCTATGGCAACTGTTGGTAGTTTTTGAGTCGCTCACTAATTTGATACAATCAGTAATGACTCCCCGATTCTTCATTATCATATTACACTCTTTACTCTTCTCGTGGACTAAATAAATTTATTTATAATCCAATACTAGACTACTAAAATTTCTTATACAACTCCTTACCCAAATGATAAGTCCACCAATCACAGTCGTCGTTTCAACTTCAAACAGAAGTTATATTACTATACTTATAAACAAGTATAGTAATTTAATAGCAATCCAACAAATAGAATAATAATAATCGCTAAGACTATGGTAACCGTTGCTATGGCAACCGTTGCCATTGTAACCGTTGTAACGGCTACCGTTACCGTTGCTGAAAGGTTTTTAATACCAACATGTAACAGATCAGAAAAAGGACCCATTCATTTTGTTGAATTCGGTATTCATTTCCATTTTTTTTTTATCATTTAAGTGTTTTCGATATTTACATTAATGGTTGTATCTCCCACGTATGAAATAATGTGTTTTTAACAGATTTATAATTTCTAGTGGTAGGAAATTCGACCATAATTATAAGTTTGAACATTATTAAGGTTCTACCATCAAAGACTATACTTTTATTATCACAGATTTCGCAAAGGACCAAATTTTTTCATCAAATAATATATTTTTTTGATAATTACTAAATGACACAAAACTTCTCAGTAAACGATGTATTTTATATTAAATAAAAACTCTTTAGTCAATTGCGAAATGTCTGACAAACCATATTTAATCTATTTTCAATTTGACTGCAGACTATAACAAAAGAGTGTGTTTTTTTATTGATTTAATGTATTTTTTGTGCATAATTAAGAAAAATATCAATATCATTGTGATCTTCTTTAAATAAACTAAAAGTGTGGGTAGTTTCAAACTCCTCGGTCCGCCAAATTTATGTTTAAAGAGTTTTTCCTTCACATATTAATACTATATATTAGAATAAATGTAATCTAACTTCCTGTATTTCTTTCTGTAAAAGGATGTCAATCTGCTTCTTCGCGAATTTCCTTAATACAAACTTTTAAATTATTTTTATTGTGCGTACTTAAATAGTGGAAAATTTCTGGATTCAAAGCCTTTGAGTTCAGATTCGCTGCAAAGTGTTATCGCCATTCAGATATTTCTTGGGAAATGTAAAGGCACATTTCTCTTTTAAAGCTGCAGAACTGTATTTTTCCGTCTTATTCATCAAATGAAGAGTAAGATAAACTTATTTAATTCATATTTTTTGCTTTTGTAACATCAGACGCCGGCTCCCAGCACTTTATTCTGTCTGTAATCCTATTTAGTCTACTCTAGATGTTTAAATTCCTGTATCCAAAAGCATATGCCTGCGTTGCGATGGCCGCGTTGCGAATTGATATAACTTTATTGTAATTATATATTTCATTGAACTATTATGAGACTAGAATATAGAAATGTTTCTAGAATTACTTCACAGCACATTCTGTGAAGAACCCTATTCAAAGTCGGATATTCTTCTTATTTCACTTTCACTGCGTATATATAATAGAAAACTTGTTGTATGTACATAAAAACATTGACTCTTTTAATAAAAAGAGTGAATGTACATCATATAAGTTACGAAACAAAACAAACTTGTTATAAATTCTAGTAGGCTGCATAAGAGTAACAACTCATTTAAGGGTAACTGTATACGTTTCTATAATAAACTCCCATAAGACGTTTTAAAGATGTCAATTAATAAATTCAAAGTCTTTGTTAAAAGAAAGTACTCAGACGATAGAAACGCCAGGGAGTGAACAAATTGCTCTAATTTTAATTAAAATATAGTAAACTAATATGTTATTGTAATGATGATGGTAAAAAAAAATACCCGACTGAGTTTGTTGTGGGTTCTTCTCGGATCAGAGCGCAAAGGAACCCTCGTAACTTTAGATTTTGATCCGATTTTGGGTACCATCATCAGACGTATATTAGAATCAGAGTGTGGAAAAAAATATATAATTAGACGATTCAAAAGTACTGTAATATGCCTACTTGAATAAAGATATTTTTGATTTTGATTTTGATTTGTCATCATTTACACTGATAAATCCAAAATATTGTGAATTAATAAGCAAAATAGTGGCAACACTTAAAATTACTAAACCGTTGTGCAATATTACGCAATACGAAGTAACTTTAAGGGTGGAACTATCGTGTCGAATTCGAATCCCACTTCTGGATAAAAACACCGATTTCTGTTAACTAAACCACTTTTATTCTCTTCATTATTTAAACATACAAAGTGTTCGCGACTTATCCTCCTCAAATTAGAAATAATTGTATATATTTGCTTAACTTATAGTCCATATATAGATATTTATAGATTCGTATATACAAAATGTTCGTTAACTATTGTCATTTCCGAGAATAAAGTCGTTTGTGTAATTAATGTTATCCTTGTGATTGGTGAGAAATAAAACGCCAATCGTAGGATGTTCTTTTTGTCGAACAAAATACCAACCGCCCTTGTTTGCTTGTCACAATAGTACACGTTTGCCAGTCGCAAACATCGTATACGTTCCTTAGGATTAGGCTAAACATCCCGCCTACGAAGAGGCGGCCCAAACACGTCCTTGACGGCCCAGACGACCAGACTACCATTGACAACGCCCCGTACACCACCACACACACACACGCATACACAGCGTCTTCGCCGGCGAAGACGAGGTCCCCGCTATCTGACGCACCCAGGCCGGGGCCCCCAGTCGCGGACCAATCGGCGTCAAGATTAAGCACCTGTCCGATTGTCCTTTTCAGCAGCAGCAAACGTTGCTCTAAGCCCAGGTCCGTGCCTCGCATGAAGCGCCCTTAGAGCAACGTTTTCCCCTGACGCAGCAGGGCCCTTCTACGAGGCCACCCCTCGGCAGAGCTGCGTTCGCCATCCCTCTCGGTTACGCTGTCAAAGGCAGTAGGGCTAACAGCAACACAAAATAAACAACAGTTCGAATCAAACAAGTAGATTGCAGAGCGTTGGGGTGAAGAATATGGTGGCATTTTCATTTATCATGAACCGGCAAATCTTCGCAAGAGTGCTGCTGAAGGGGCTCACACAAAGTGTTGCACTATTTCTCTTAAAGCAATCACGCCACAAGGCATCACGAGAGACTATAATGACTCGATTGTTTCTACTCTCAAACTTACTTCGTATTGCTTAATATTTTAGTAACTTTAAGCTTTGCCACTATATTGCTTAACAGTTCGCAATAGTTGTCTGTGTTGTTACCTAATACTTTATAGTGACTGCCTCATTGGTCTAGTGGTTAGCATGTTCGACTACAGACATGAGGTCCTGGGTTCGAGTCCTGGGTCGGGCCAGTTCGAAATCGATATTGAGTTTTCTATTAAGATTTTCTCAATATTTGCCCGAAGTTGGGAAGTTGGCGGTGTGATTCACCCCCGTGCCTCGGAGAGCACGTTAAGCCGTCGGTCCTGCGCCTGATCTCTCTCCGGTCGTGTCGGATTCCCGTCACATCGGACTATGAGAGTGAAGGAATAGAGAGTGCACTTGTGTACTATGCCTGCCAATCCGCAGTGGAGCAGCGTGGTGGGTCTATGCTCTAAAAACCCTCTCTCACATGAGCGAGGAGGCCTGTGCCCAGCAGTGGGACGTTAATGGGCTGCTACTTACCTTACTTTATAGTGTAACATTTATTTAAGTTACAGCAATTCATACACTTTCAAGCGTTTTATTTTTAAGTAACCCTCAAATTTTGATGGGGGTTTTTTATTTATTGTGTTACATGTATCTACGGCATGTTATTCAAATTTCAAGTCAGTTTAGGCCGTCCTTCAGTTTCGAGTAAATAAAGGAAAAGGTATCCACGTCGTGGATCATTTGAGAATGAAAGAGTTAGCCTCGAAAAACCGTTAAAAAAAAACAATTTTTGTAAATTTTTTAATCTTAATCTTGTATTTTAGAAATAAAAAAGTGTGTGTGTACTTATGTACACGCGTTAAAAGTTATATTCGACGTAACAAGATGAAAATCTTTTCAAAAAACTAAAATGTTGACTATAGCTAACTTCGGGGTTTATTGTGACGGTGTGCGTGCCAAAAGAGGTATAACTTCAAAAATACAAGAAATCTATTTTAATTGTGTTTAAAAGATTTTATTCCATTTGACTTGAATTGACTGCCTCATTAGTCTAGTGGTTAGCAGATTCGACTACAGACTGGAGGTCCTGGGTTCGAGTCCCGTCGGGCCACTTCAAAAATCAATATTTGACTGAAGTTAAGAAGTTGGCGATGTGATCCATCCGTTAAGCCGTCGATCCTGTGCCTAATCTATCTCCGGTCGTGTCGGGTTCCCATCACATCGGACTATGAGAGGGAAGGAATAGAGAGTACACTTGTGTATTATGAATGCCTACCCGCAGTCTATGCCCTAAAAACCCTCCCTCATATGAGTGAGGAGCCCTGTCTCCAGCAGTGGGATATTAATGGGCTGCTACTTACTTTATTAACATTTTTTTTTCATTTTTTGCAGTTTTATGAATGGGGATGTTTGAGGGGACTATGGTCCAAATTTATGGTAGAATCGGATCAAGCAGATTAAATTACATGAAAATCTTTGTACCAAGATAATACCCATTTTTTCACGATTTTTGAAATTTCTAAGGAAAATATTAAAGAAAATATTTACGATCGAAATTAGTATTTAACAGATCAAAATACATAAAAATATGCTTGCTTTCCATCTCAAAGTTTTTTTTTGCAAAACATTGAATTTTCGCCATCTTTATCGGTCTAAACTGAAAATTCTGGTCTTGAAATTCATATTGAACAAATCGAAAAACATACATACATACATAGCATCACGCCTCTTTCCCTTCGGGGTAGGCAGAGACAACATCCTTCCACTTGCCACGATCCTTGCATATCTCCTTCGCTTCTTTCACCCTCATTAAACCTTTCATACAAGTTCGTCGGTTTAGAGTACTCTTGACCTGGCCGTTATTTAAAATGTCCTGGATTTGGTCCAGGAACGTTCGCCTTGGTCTTCCCCTTCCAACTTTCGCATTCACTCTTGACTCATAAATCCTTTTTGTCAGTCTCCTTTCATTCATTCTCTCTACATGCCCAAACCATCTAAGCATACCTTCCGCAATTTTATTCACTACATCTTCTTTTATACCACAACGTTCTCTTATCACACTATTTCTTACTCTATCACTCAGTTTTAATCCACTCATGCTTCTCAAGTTTCTCATTTCTGCCGCATTTATTTTATTTTTGTGATTCTTCTGGCATACCCAACTTTCACTACCATACATAAGTGTTGGCACTCTTTGAGACACCATCTAGCTATTCATAAAGGCGTGCAGAGCACCATTTACCATATTCCCCGCATTCCCTGTCCTTTCAATATCACTTTCACACGTTCCATCTTTTGTAAAAATAGATCCCAAGTATACAAATTCTTTCACCTCTTCCACTTGTTCCCTATCTATCAAAATATTGCCATTGATCACAAATTCATCTCTTTCAAAAATCATAACTTTCGTTTTGTTTACATTCACTTTCATTCCTTTCCCTTTCAAAGCTTCATAATCGAAAAACAACAATTTATTTTGTTTGTGTGCCAGCATTATCTTCAAATGAAATTGTTAATTTTATTAGGCCCATTAGGGTTTACCTAGTTGTATAATAAAATTGATTGTATGTTGTAAAACGCGATTAAATCAATGCACGATATCTTATCGATACGTAATCGATTTCACGGTGCGGTTCGCCGAGGCGCGGGGCAGGTGATACGTGGCAGGCAAAGTTTTATGGCCGGGGCGAGGTTTACCTCCCTTTTAATATTTAATATACAAAAAATACAACCAATCCATTCGTCTAAATCGGACCTTATTTATTTGGCATTCTGGAGAATCCGATGTTGCTCACGCTCGATACAGTTTCCAGTTCATGTTCTAACGTACGCACGGTTGAGATGCGATATCGCCTTTTTTCATGTACTCGTATATTCAATATTGTCTATCACATATACCTGTAGGGGAATCTATCTGGACATTTTCGTGTATCTGTTTGTACCTGCTAAGCTACGGAATAACTGGATCGATTCGAAGTCAATAGACATTTAGACGTTTATGAATCATAGACTGAGTTCGAGTCCCAGTGATCCACCATGGTGTTTCGGAGAGCTCGTTAAGCCGTCGGTTCTACGCCTGATCTCTCTCCGGTCGTGTCGGATTCCCGTCACAACGAACTATGAAAGTGAAGGAATAGAGAGTGTGCTATGCCTGCCAATCTGCAGTAGAGCAGCGTGGTGGGTCTATGCTCGCTCCTCGGAGTGAGGAGACTTACTTTTACTTATTTTATATAGAAGTTATTGTATATTAAGCGGGTTTTAATTCGGGTTGAGAAATAATAAAAATAATTACATTTATAATTAAATCAAATTAATTTAATGGTGATGTAGACTGTTTTTTTGGCTATATTTTTGACGTGAGAGCTTCTTAGCATCGTTGTGCATTGAATGAGAATGAGAGCGAGCCGTCACGCTGGCGAGAATGATAATTTGTAAGTGAATATTTATACACTATACATGTACTCGTATATAGTAAAGTCTGCTCTCGTCGAGTATGGGAGCAAGTTATAGTCAACGTCACTGCTATATTGTATACAGTGGGAACTGAATGAGACGGAGTCGTCACGGTAACTTATGTAACGAGCAAGAAAAGTCTGCTCTTTTGGTCTTATAGTCAACGTTATTGTTATATTGTATTTATTGGGTACTGAGTAAGACCAACACGTCACCATTGGTAATGAAACGCTAGCGAGAGTAAAAATGTATAAGTGAAAGCTAGAGATTTTTTTTGTTGATTACGCTAAGGATGACAAACTTAATAATTTTATCGAATCTATTATCAAATAAAATAGAACCTTAAACAATTGATTTAAGGTGCATTTTAAAATTTTCATAATAGCAATAATAATAACTGATATTTTGTAACAGTGACAGCTATCTTTGTTTTAAAATGTCACTTTATGTCAGTGGGTGAAGGTTCGATTTTCTTTTACTCCAACCGAAAGACAAAGGTCTGCTGGACAAAGGTCCCTTATAATGATGCCCCCAGATATACACATTCCTTATATCGTAGGTCGCCGTCGGTCCTGCGCCTGATCTCTCTCCGGTCGTGTCGGATTCCCGTCACATCGGACTATGAGAGTGAAGTAATAGAGAGTGCACTTGTGTACTACGCCTGCCAATCTGCAGTGGATGCGAGTTGAGAGTCATGCGAGTGAGGAGGCCTGTGCCCAGCAGTGGGACGTTAATGGGTTGCTACTTACCTTACCCTTCAAATATATATGAGGAAGAAACAGCTTTAATTCTTTAAAAAGAGATCGACAGGACGAGGATCTTTCTTGGGATATAAAAATACTGCTAAAATTTCCCCGTATGAATATGCCCTATCTGAGTAAAGAAGATATGCTCTCTGATGAGAGGCTCTCGTCATCCTTCCTTAATGGCCACGTCTGGGAACCATATTCTATCTTGAACCGTATATTGACAGTGGCCAGGTATGTGTAACGATGACTAACCATAACTTTCGTCTTATCCATGTTTTAAGTAGTAAAACTGTTTAGTCGGAGTACAACCGCTCTAATGATTACGTGGATCCTGGATGTTTGTTTTGCTCACTGTTTAACAGCATGGCAGACTTTATAAAACTAGTTCCACAGTATTACCTTCACGACAATAGTGGTAACTTTTAAATTAGCTTAGTGTGTTTGTGGAAAGTACCTAACGGTGCGTTATGTGTAAGTGTAATCGAACATTACCGATTTAAGTAGATTCTTAAAGCAATTTTGAATCGTCAAGATGACTTAGAATTCATTAAACGTTCCCCATTCTTTTTCTCTATACAAGGTGTTAGGAGACTGCTTCCGAAAACGAAGGCAGACGATTGTATATTAGTTACATATTATTTATGAAACATTCGTTTCATTTAGCTGTACTGACAAGATGGAGCGTAAATGATGCTAATAAAAAGTTTGAAAAATATGATCTTTAAAATCAGGATCGACTTTTTCCCATCCCATCAAAGGTGTCATTAGTCTGTCGTCGTTTTCGGTAGCGGTCTCCTAATACCTTGTATACCAGTTCCACGCAACACCGGCTTCACCTCATAACGAATGAATTTGGTGAGAATAAAAATTATAAAGAGCCAACCTTAAAAGATAGACATATGCTGCCCTGGACTTCTTTTTTTAGCTTTTAAAGGGAAACAATTCTGTCATACATGACTTTTGCGAAATTTTAACTATTTACGCTGCACACGCAGCGAATTCGACTCCGAGAAGGAGTCCAATTTCGACATGGAGTTCAACTCCCGAATCCAACTCGGTCGGGCAGCGTTCGGAAAACTCCTATGGGCCTTATGCGGAAGCTCAGAGTCACTAAGCGTGCGATGGAGAAGGCTATGCTCGGAGTTTCTCTACGTGATCGATTTAGAAATGAAAAGATCCGTATTAGAACCAAAGTCACCGACATAGTTCTACGAATCGCGAACCTGAAGTGGCAATGGCTGGGGCACATAGTCCGAAGGACCGATGGACGTTGGACGCCACAGTGTAGGCAGGCCCCCCACAAGGTGAACCGATGATATAAAGAGGGTCGCCGGTAGCCGCTGGAGCCAGACAGCGCAAGATCGGGCCTTGTGGACGTCATTACTTAAGACCTATGTCCAGCAGTGGACGTCCATCGGTTGAATCGACGATGACGACGACGGGAAACTCCGCCAGATATTTTCGTTCGATATTCCTCAGTGAAGACCAAAGTCTTCGAACAGTGCGTGTTGCCAATGATGACCTACGGTTCTGAGACGTGGTCGCTGACTATGGCCCTCATGCGGAAGCTCAGAGTCACACAGCGTGCCATAGAGAGGGCTATGCTCGGAGTTTCTCTACGTGATCGAATCAGAAATGAGAAGGTCCGTAGCAGAACTAGATTCACCGACATAGTCCTACGAGTCGCGAACCTGAAGTGGCTATGAGCGGGGCACATAGTCCGAAGGACCGATGGATGTTGGGGGTGGAAGGTGGTGGAGTGACGACATCAAGAGGGTCGCCGGTAGCCGCTGGAGCCAGGCAGCGCAAGATCGGGCCTTGTGGACGTCATTACGTGAGACCTATGTCCAGCAGAGGACGTCCATCCATGCAGCGAAAACTAAAAAAGAAAAGAAGCCATCCGATTATGAAACATTCTTCATTGGTGCACTGCTCCTATTAGTTTTATGTAGTGATGATATGCAGCTTATAGTTTTCCTTAATAAATGGTGAAAGAAGTTTTCCAATCATACTAATAGTACCTGAGGTTAGTGCTTTCAAGCTAACAAACTAATCAGAGTTATAATAATAGTATAGATATAAATATAAGAATAACTTAACCGTTTTTATCGATCACCTGTTAGTCTGCATCATTCCAGATCATTCATTATGTATTTATAGGAAGCGAAATAGCACCATTGACAGATTCGTCGTGAAATCTTTATAATTATTCGGCCGATTGAATTGAAATTCGGCATACATATTCCTTTTGCGATGTAGACTCGTACTGTGAACGGATTTGTGTATGTGTTGTCAAAAGAACTACGAAGGATACATTAAAAAAGTTTCTATTGTGGTTAAATTTCCGATATTCCACATAACTTTTTCAATTTTGAAGACTTCTTTGACTTGAGTGGCATCACGCAAATGTGCAGCATTGTCTATGCTAATTCATTGGAAGGTTAGGTAGTTTTATACAAATAACATGTGGAAGTTTAATTTGCCACTCGTCATTTAATCATTTAATATATGTCAATTGAGATTTAATGGATTATTTGTATGAATTAGATAAATCACCAGATACTCATCAGTATACATACATACATAGCATAACGCCTCATTCCCTTCAGGGTAGGCAGAAACAACATCCTTCCACTTGCCACGATCCTTGCATATCTCCTTCAACAAGTTCGTCGGTTTAGAGTACTCTTGACCTGGCCCTTATTTTAAATACCCTGGATTTGGTCCAGGAACGTTCGCCTTGGTCTTCCCCTTCCAACTTTCGCATTCACTCTTGACTCATAAATCCTTTTTGTAAGTCTCCTTTCATTCATTCTCTCTACGTGCCCAAACCATCTAAGCATACCTTTCTCAATTTTAATCACTATGTCTTCTTTTATACCACAACGTTCTCTTATCACACTATTTCTTACTCTCTCATTCAGTTTTAAGCATTTAATTTACTTTTGTGATTTTTTTACTCATCAGTATCTTATCAGTATAATTGAGAATCATCATACCTGTATTGAAAGTTCGTACTCTCAGAGCTATTTTGAGTGACGAACCTGGTCTTCCGAAACCAAAACAAACTTGTAATAAATTCTAGCAGGCTGTATAAAACGAACAACTCATTTTAGCAGGAATTATGTCGCTAATTTTGGTGTAGGATTATTTTTGATAGTCCAAGAAAGGTTTAAAATGCTTGGAATATTGTAAATACAACAGTTTCTCTTTCCTTTAGATAGTACTAATGGCACCTTTGAGGATGGAACGGAAAAATCGATCCTGATTTAAAAAAATCATACCATCGTGATGATAAATTCTAGCTGCGCAAAATGAACAACTCATTTAAGGGTAACTGTATACGTTTCTATAATAAACTTCCACAAAACATCCTAGAGAAAGTTGATATAAAAATCGTATTATAAGTTACAAGATAGAATCGTACCTACTTGTATAAATATATTTTTGATTGTATTAATTTATGTAAAATACTTCTATTCAATTTGGTATTTTAGAAGTTTGTTACATATCTAATTCAGTATGTGTCATGTTCAAGAATATTAGAAGATACACACATTTTGTTATGGAAACGGTCTGTTGTGAGCAGTGTTTATCCGTGGGTGTACAAAGTTTTTTACAGTTTCATAATTGTATAGACGCTGGAAGTTGTGCTCCGTAAGGCAAGCAGCCTCCGAGAGAACAGTAACGATGCGGTCCACCCCGCCCTCCTCTGAATTATTAACACGTGCCATCCAAGAAGTTGAATCGACAGAATTAAAACTTAGCGAGCTCTTTCATATTTCACCTACTTTGTTTTCCCACTGTTCGGCTCATTTAGGGAGGCATCCAATTAATGTGGACCACCAGTCTTGCCTTTAAGAAAACTTCGACGTAATTACGTTCCATTTCACTCGACTTTGAGTTAATGCAAAAGCTCACTCGGCGTTGCAACCGATGTGAGGCAATATACAAAAATTTCAACACCCAAGGGGCTCGTACAAAATGCGAAATTGAGCTCCAATGAATATGGTTATGAATGCTTCATAATCCGAAGTGCTTTACAGGATTCAAATTCGAAAATTCTTCATACAAGTAGGATTTTATCGCACTTGAATCGGAAGTTATCGTATTAACATTATTAAGGTTCTCTTTAAAATATAATACAAATCCAACGATTAACGGTTTATCAAAGACTACACATGATAAAAATGAATTGCTGTACGTCAGTCTCGCTAAAACTCGAGAACGGCTGGACTGATTTGGGTAGTTTTGGTTTTGAATTATTTGTAGAAGATTTATGAAAAAAATGCTTGAAATATATTAAAAACATTAATTTCCCTTTACCTACCTGTCAGACATTTAACGTCACGTTTGTATGACATTTGACAGACAATCAACAATTTCTGAACGCAACTATAATATTTTGTAAAAAGTAGTCGTCATCTGTGTATTTTAAATTGTGTTTCTAGTCTATTTATATAAAAATGAGTTCTAATTCGTTAAAGAAAGTTACTTAGAGCATCAGAAATTTTAAGTAAATTTAACTACCATAGAAACTTTTCTAATAAAACCTCCTTAGAGCATTTGACAATGCAAACTTTTTTAATGTTATCTCGTGACGTTTGACATAACTGTCAGCGATTGACAGAAGAGTACGTATGGGCGTGTGTGTCAAATACGTAGTATATGGCCCTCGTTTGTTAAGTAAAACAAAAAACCTTATACATTTTGATAGATTGATCAACATAGATTTTGTTTCAACATACCACCTCGCTCACACTTTACTCCTTATCTCAATGCAGCAGATATATTAAAAATGGAAGGGCGCCGGAAATTACATATCGCTACTCTTCTTTTTGGAGTTCTTCAAAATGGAATTCCCGCTTACTTATATAATAAATGCAGCCCATTAAATGTTTTTTATTAAGATTTTCTTAATATTTGCCCGAAGTTGGGAAGTTCGCGGTGTGCTCCACCCCGTGCCTCGGAGAGCACGTTAAGCCGTCGGTCCTGCGCCTGATCTCTGTCCGGTCGTGTCGGATTCCAGTCACATCGGACCATGAGAGTGAAGGAATAGAGAGTGCACTTGTGTACTATGCCTGCCAATCCGCAGTGGAGCAGCGTGGTGGGTCTATGCTCTAAAAACCCTCGCTCCTCGGAGTGAGGAGGCCTGTGCCCAGC
>JACTOM010000882.1:994629-1057979 GCA_015832385.1 Elymnias hypermnestra | reverse complement strand
TGTGTGTATGTATATTTATTTATTTATTTATTTTTATTATTATTGTTATATATCCATAAATTTTGTTATTATTTTATGCCGCGGGTTTCGTATGGAGTTTATACTAAACTTGTTAATATTTATTTTCTTCTCTTAATATACATAGATTAATGTAAGCTTCGTATAGTTGTAGATATAATGTACGAGTATACGTAGATGTAGTCACGGCCGTGGTACTACTTGGTAAAGGCTCCCAGTGAAAACCAGCGCTGCAGCTCGCTGCAGCATCATGCTGACATGGGAGACCTTATTTGATCACGCTAAATAGATAAGCAAATTGTTTAAAAATACGGTTGAGATCAAATAAAAATTTTCTTTCTTAGTGTGTGTTTATTTATAGATTTAATGTATTTGTTATTCATATTTTTTTTTAATATTAACGTTCTCTATATAAACTTTTTGCTTCACGTAAATAGATGACGTCATAGATAACACCATAAGGGATGTTTTAATATTGCATGTGTGTAATAAGTTTTTATTGATTTAATGCACTTTAATACATAATTTTCAATATGCCCTAATAAACTAAATTGTCATATTGCAAACTATTCGCCTGAAAGACTGTTTGTTCGACATAAACACTTGTTTTTATTGCTGACGTTTTAACGCTTGACTTAATCTAACTGATGATACAAGTTCAAGGTGAAAGCGTGTTCCATTTCATCAGTGAGGTCTTCAAATGTGAGGAAATTGTAGCAAATATTTGTTCGTTTAGTGTTGTGGAAAGTAACCGAAACCTTCCAAAGACTTAATTGCCTATTTTTTGCCCTATTAAGAGCGATGTTATTGTACTATAGGCGGTCGATCGTATTTTTGCGCAGTTTTGGATACAAAAACAAAGGAAAAATCCTTTATCTTAAAAAAAAGTAAGACGCACTCCACGTATAATCAAATTCCGTAGCCAATCGTCCGCAATAAAACGTGCGAAGATCTCAACCCCAACACCGTTCGTGTATTATTCAAGAAGATGAAGCTAGGCACATGTGTCCACTGACAATTACTGGTTGGAACCCCCTCCCACTATGTACGCCATACGTTAAGCTTCTCTACAATCCAATACCTAACAACTGTTAAGATTAAAACAACAAAACACACTTGATACAGTTTAAGATGGAATCAATCTGATAAAAGGTAATTTACTTTATGGTTTCTACACATCTTACAACACAAATCTCTTAGTTTGGCGGTACATCTTTGCTGGTATGGTCATAACTAGTCACCAATTCTCAAACCTTCCAAATATACACAAAAAATCATTGAAATCCCTTAGTTAAGGTTTTGGCGGAGTTCGATAACAAACATAATAGCATGTAGCCTTATTTATTGGATTAGTTCGTTGGATTATCGCATTTAAACAAACAAACTATTCAGCTTGGTTTTTTTTGTGTAGCAATATAGATAAAGTTAAGAGATGTGACGATGACATCAGAAAAATAGGAGGTCCAACATGGTCTCAAACAGCAAGGAATAGAACGAAATGGAGTGCTTTAGAGGAGACCTTTGTCGGAAGACAAGTTGACGAGACAAAACCGATTGCCGACTAATTATATAGATTTGATAAATAGTATCATGATTTTAGGAAAATAGTTAATAGGTAGCTTGACTCTTTTAGTAAAAAGAGTGAATGTATATCATATAACTTGCGAAACAGAAACAAACTTGTTGTAAATTCTAGCAGGCTGCATAAAATTAACAACTCATTTAAGGGTAACTGTATACGTTTCTATAATAAACTCCCGCGAGACGTTTTAGAGATGTCAATTAATAAATTCAAAGTCTTTGTTAAAAGAAAGTTGATAGAAAAATCGTATTATAAGTTGCAAGAGTACTTAGAACAATATGTAATGATGATGGTAACAAAAAAATACCCGACTGAGTTTGTTGTGGGTTCTTCTCGGATCAGGGCGCGAAGGAACCGTCGTAACTTTGGATTTTAAGTCGTTCTGGAGTATCATCATCAGACGTGCATTAGAATTAAGAGTGTGGAAAATATTTGACGATTCAAAAGTGCTGTAATATGCCTACTTGAATAAAGATATTTTGATTTGATTTAAACAGGTATAGGTACAATATTGTTAATTTAACCTAAGGTCCATCAATAAAGGCTTTTTATTTTCATTGATTTTTATTATAGATAAAGTGGCAGAAATTATAATTTTCAGCTAACATTTTAAGTCAGTTACTAACATAAATACGGACGTTTCTAAAGATTATTACTATTATAAAATGTGGGATTACAATTTTGTGTTAATTGTGTATTAAACGTACTTGAACATAGTTGCATTTTATAGGCTTCGTTTCACACTATCAGGTCTCGGAAGGCTGGAGACGTTCAGTGTCGGCGCGCGGCGTTAGCGGAGTGGCTTCTTTGCGTTAATAATTAAGGGCACTTTTCCACGAAGGTGGGCGACTTGATCGCTCTCATGCTTTATGCTCCGCGGGCAGACTCAAACATCTCGCGTATAAATTAAACATATTATAAGCTACTACACAACCCTGCCTTGAAAGCCTTTTTCATCTTGTTTGCAGAAATTAAAACGACGAACGAATCTACACGTATAATATTTAAATTCAAAAATTCTTTATGCCTTTACAGCCACTTTTGATTCAAATCAAATCAAATCAAATCAAAATATCTTTATTCAAGTAGGCATATTACAGCACTTTTGAATCGTCAAATATTTTTTTTTTCTTTTGATTCCACACTCTAGTCCTAATGTACGTCTGATGATGATACTCCAGAACGACTTAAAATGTAAAGTTACGAGGGCTCCTTCGCCCCCTGATCCGAGAAAAGCCCACTACAAACTCAGTCGGGTATTCTGTTTTTTTTGTTATCATCATCATTACAATATCATATTAGTTTAATATATTTCAATTGAAATTAGAGCAGTTCGTTTCTATCGTCTAAGTACTCTTGCAACTTATAATACGATTTTTCTATCAACTTTCTTTTAACAAAGACTTTGAATTTATTAATTGACATTTCTAAAACGTCTTGTGGGAGTTTATTATAGAGTTCAAGAGAGATTCGTCAGTAGACTGTCTGTTGGCAACAAATCTACCACATCTTCGGAAAGTTGATTCCTTTGAGAAGAAACCGACAAGAAGCTCAACGGTTTGTGCAATTGGAATTAAATTCAAACATTTCACTCGCTTCATAATCTTCAACATTATAATATGCCTTTTGTAAAAAGACTTTTTGATATATTTTTCAAAACTATGCTCAACCGGACAAATGATTTCCGAACCTGTTTCCACTCAAAAATTTGGCATTACAAGTTTGTGTTTATTTCTTGTATTAAAATTGTGAATTTCGCTCCTTTTTCTATATAAATGAATACGGATGTATAAAATTCAATATATATTGCGTCGACACTGAGAATTGATATTTCTTTGAATTTTTCTCTTTAGAAAACGCGAAATGCTAATTGATATGTGGCACATATTGCTCTTTTTTCACCTTACCCCATAACAGCACCATTTTATCAGTTTCAACATCAGTGTATTGCCTTACTTTCCTAACAGAAAATGCAGCGGAACTAAGTTTGCCTACCAGACTCTTAATATGGCCAACTGAAGCCCAGAGGCAAATATTCGTTTTCAAATTTCCTACGGCTAATTGTGATATTATATTTGAATATTGAATATGAAAGACCTTGAATTGAAAATACTCGAAAACTCACTAATAGTTTAATTTAGGAATAATATTCGAATAAAATGCTAATAATTTGTAAGTTCGAATTATTCGCACACCCCACCCCCCCCCCCACCACATATTTTATAATAAGTATTTTTTTGTTGTTTATTAGGAGACCAACAGGTTACAATTATATGTTGATATAACAACAAGATTTTAAATACTAGTTAAAATTGTAGACCTACTTATAGGTAGTCACAGCATGCTAATTCTTACAGTTAATGTTCGCGCCAACTGGGCGCGAGAGGGCACCTCTGCTCTGCTCTATGAGCATAGAGCAGTATAGTCTATAGATTATCGGTAGTCTGTAGTCGTAAGAAGCCGAGCCGAGTTGTCAACTCTCGAAGCATATGGTGACGGGGCAGAATAAGCCCGCTTCGTGATTTTGTATGTTTTTGTCGGGAAAGTGCGGTGATTCCACGTATTAATTAGTTTGTGGGGCTGATGAAGTAGATCGTCGCGTTCGTAGGCCCATATCGTAGCCCTCTAGTGAAAGGTGGCCGGTCATAGTGCGGTTAGGTTAGACTTCCCTTTTGGAGTGGAATAGAAGAACCGGCGTCGCCGACAGAAACACCGAGATTCGTTTTTGAGATCCTGACTAGAGATGGCCTAGAGATTCTCACAGCTATTTTGTTCAGTAAAGTCGGTGAGTCAATAGTCTCGTTTATCAGTTTGTGTAAAAAACGTAAATCCAGCGTCTTTCTTTTAATAATAATTTTGAGGTATCTGTGTAATGTTAATAAGATAGTGCATTGACATATTTATAAATGGTTGCACCAATTAGCGCGAACAGTTTTCTTGTTGAGGGTGGGTAATTGGGGAATTAGTCGTTGACGAATGTTGGAAGGGAATCTCTTGGAAGTTGTTCATTATATTATTCGTCTGTCCCGTCATTCGCGGTGAGTTTTTGGTAAGAATTAATATAAATTATTTGGTGTCGTTTTTTTCACTGGGAAATGCTTTTATGCACAAACCCCGACCCATGGGTCAGGAGTGTCGTCGTCGACCAAGAACCCTCGCAATTCCCACTAAAACCCAGCGGAATCCTTTTCAATTCAAGGAGTTCAATTTCGTCTCTGGTGTCCCAGATGAGTCCTACTATCCTACTATCCCATAGCCCAAAGATCTTTATCAACAAGGAAGACAGCATATCCCTTGAGAAGTTCCAACTAATATTATAAATGCGAACGATAAATATTTCCAGGACAAAATTGCTTGTGATGACTTTGTGATGACTTTCGTTGTCTAAGGCAGATGTAACCCTGGAGTAATCTTTGTTTGACCAAAATGTATAGAAAATGAAACTAGAAGAGTATTGAAATACGTAAAGAAGATTGGCCATATTTATCTATTTCAAGACGTGATGATCAATATGAAAAGGTTTCACCAAATTCCCAACGATCATTAGTCAAGAGATTTAATTTTTTACCTCAAAATCTATTAGCGCACAGGTCAGAAGTGAAACTTCTTTGGCAAACTAACTCTTAAGTCTTGTTTATATTTATACAAATGTAAAATGTTAAAACTACCTAACCTTCAAAGGAATTAGCATAATAACGCTGCACATCTTCATCACGCTAATCACGCGTTTCATCTGTAAAATTTTTACTCTCATGCGCCTAAAGAACGCTTCACTTCAAAATTTGTTTAAATATTTGAAAGAACTAAGGTAACAGATTTAATTTTAAAAGAGATATCCAGGTATCTATTGACTTATCATGATATCTTTGGAACCATAAGGCGTAGAGAGGATTATCCCTTTGCTACATGTTTCTTATTTGTTGGTATAAAACTATACAAGGACAGCCTTCTTCGTTACCTCTGGTTCCAAGAGAAAAATGGAAATAGGAAGTATATTGCAGCAATTTTGAGGTGTAGATCAGGTCACATTCCATCAAACAAATTTACACACCTAATGGGAATATTTGTTGGGAAGTTGTGGAGTTATTGATGATGTACAACATGTGTTGATGGAATGTGATCGTAATGCGGAAGAACCAGGTAAATACCTCACTGTTAATTTTGAGGTAGGCTTGTGTAACAGCATCTTGGCCTCTCCTTCGTCAGAGAAGCACAGCTATGTAATTGCTGCCCAAAAAGATTCCACGCAGACGAAGTCTAGTTCATTTATATATTAATAGAAAAAATATGTTTTTTTCAACGTTTATTAATGGATAAATGCGCATTGCTCGTTACTTGCGGCCTGTGATGTAAATATATGCATATTTTTAACGAGAAAACGTCCTGTCGCCACGCGGAGGTGCGTTCGCCATTTTTTTAGCCCACACGTGTTCCCACTGAGTTAACATAAGCCTCTCTTGACAAATGCTCAGGATGTACGGTTATTTTGCACAGTGCGGTGTGTTTTTTATTTTATTTTAGAGAAAAATGCCCTCTCTCATACGTTACCTTTTCAAATACGCCGAGAAATATCGTTATAGCTTAAGCTTTGCTTATTTATAAAGACGCTATTACATTTATGTTTACACCCTTGTGTCATAACATTTTTGAAGTCCTTGCTTATCTTTATTATTTCACTTGGTTTTAAATTACTTTAAGACGGATATGTTTACTGTATATTCCAGAAGAACTAGTACATAGTCTTTTCTTTAGTTTGACATTTTTAAATTCGTTATATCTTTTGAATGGAGTGTCCGATTTTAATAATTTATAAAGTATTTTACAGGTATATAGGATAAGGATTAATACAGAGGTATGAATAATATGGTTTGATTATTGTCGACACTTTTTAAATGCATAAAAGTAGTTATAGTGGAAATATGATATCACGGACTTTTTTGTAGATATCAATACGTTCTATAATACTTGTTGGGGAGGGATTCAGGTTCAGACGAATCCCTCCGGGTTCAGTGGACTGTATTGGTTCAGGTGCTTTGATCTTGCGGGTTCGGTGTTCAGTTCTTGAGCGCTTCGGTCTTGCAGTTTCGGATCTTCAGTTCTTCGTTGCTTGATGCGAGCTCTGCTTGTGTCGTTCAGTTCTTGCGGGTTCGGATGTTCAGTTGTTCGTGGTTCGGTTCGCAGAATTCTGGTTCGATGGTCATAAGTCGCGCTCGGGAGTCTAAGGCGAAATGTGTCCGATCGATTTTTTTTTTTTTCAAAGTGTGTAGTTGCTGTTAGCCCTACTGGCTTTGACAGCGTAACCGAGAGGGATGGCGAGCGCAGAAGCTCTGCCGAGGGGTGGGCCCGTAGAAGGGCCCTGCTGCGTCGGGGGAAAACGTTGCTCTAAGGGCGCGAGGTTCGGACCTAGGCTTTGAGCAACGTTTGCTGCTGCTGAAAAAGACAATCGGACAGGTGCGTGTCCGATCGAACCACGGGAGTGTCCTTTTATACAAATCTCTCACCCGGTACGCACACACGCTCGTACCGAGCGAGAGATAGGGCGAGCGCAGGTGCTGAGGTAGGTGCGGAGGGGGTATCGCCGGCGGTTGACCAATCAGAATTAGTCGCCGCCGGCGACGCGCTAGGCTCGCAGCTCCCGTCCGCAACAATACTGTAAATGTTTTTTTGTTCTATCATCAATAGTGCCCGCAGGCCACGCAATGACAGACTTTTTTAGACTAATTTATTCACACCTTGATTAATGCACTTTTATTAGTAATCCCAATATTTTTTGAAAAAGTAATAAAGCTTATCTCACACAGTGAATATGCAGCTTTCTAATGGTGAAAACATTTTTGAAGTCCGTCCAATAATTTTTGTGTGAAAATGTTACAATATCGTCTTTATAAAATTAGTTTAGATACAAATCTTCGAATCCTCGAGATATTTAAATTGATCTCTAAATGCTTGACTGAAATGCCATAATTTATTGATAATCCAATAGCGTTTTAACAAATGATAACATAAGATACTTAATATAATATAATTATTAAGGAAAGAAGCATAAAGTATAAGGGCGTAGGGTTCTCCGCCGACATTGTGATTTGTGGCATCCATAATTCGATTTCCATATTGTGGGCGTTGATAGATAATGTTGGTGCAATCAAACACTTTATTAATTAACTCAGATTATAATGTTCAATCAATTAAGGGTCCGGATATCAATTTACACTAGCTCATTAATAATAATAGCTAGAAATGCAACAGTTTCAATAGTCGACCGCTCTGGCGGACCGTCACCCGAGAACTGGGGAGACGCGCGCCGGATTGTCACTTATTGACTCTGCCCCACGCTGATAGACAGACTATTGCACTCCGATATATACTCGTATATAAACGATATCCAAGTTTCTATTGGCTCATCACGATATCTCTGGAACCATAAGGCGTAGAGACTTGAAATTTGGTAGGATTATTCCTTTTGCCCCGTAGAGGTCAGCTAATTATATTTTGCGAAATTCCACCATGAAGGAGGATTCCGGGGGTATTAACTAAAATAATTCAAATTTTCATATTTACAACCTATAAAGGACTATAAGCTCTTTGCAGTAATACACAACAAAGAGCTCATTGAAGCATTTATACGTATGTTTCTTATTTATAAAACAATTTGCCTAAATTAATGAATATGCTACCCAAAAAAAATCAACGCAGACAAAGCCGCGGGTTCGCTAGTACTTAATATAAGGCCAATTACGAAATTCGCTATGTACCTATGAAAAGTTAATGGGTGTTATGTAAAATGTTATACAGATAGAGTATTAATCGTTTCCAACTAAAATACGTTCTTCTCAAGATCCCTGTTTGCGAAGAATATACATCAATGGAGCCGAAGAAACTTATTGAATATGTATATAAGCTATGCATCGTCGTCGTCGCTTCAACCGATGGACGTCCACTGCTGGACATAGGTCTTAAGTAATGACGTCCACAAGGCCGGATCTTGTGCCGCTTGGCTCCAGCGGCTACCGGCGACCCTCTTTATGTCGTCGGTCCACCCTTTGGGGGATCACCACTTCAGCGCCTTCAGGCCCCAACGTCCAACGGTCCTTCGGACTATGTGCCCCACCCATTGCCACTTCAGATTCGCCATACTTAGGACTATGTCGGTGACTTTGGTTCTACTACGGATCCCTTCATTTCTGATTCGATCACGTAAAGAAACTCCAGCATAGCCCTCTGCATCGCACGCTGAGCTATGCTTGTTCTTATTTATTTGTGTTATATGTAAATTATTATGTTAATTTTTGCATGTTTATGCCAGTGTCCATTAATAAGTTTTAAGTGTTAGTTAGTCTCATAAATAAAGTATACAAATAAAACAGTATTAAATGGACAGTTTCTTGGAAGGAAGATATACTATTTTATCAGATTCTGTGTGAAAAAAGTATGTTTAGACGTAACAGCTTTGTAAATGATTGCAGCATGCAATGTTACTTAGAAAAATGTTATCACAATTGCGTGTTGTTTGACCTCGAGGCTTTGGGAGAGGGGAACTTCATCGACACATGAGCCCCGAAAAAAAATACAGCCACAGCCACCTGATTGATCGCACTACATTTTCCAATAAATATTAAATTTGATCGAGCAATTTGTCTGTCTCAGTTAGTTGCGATGAAATGATGTATTAATACAGAGGAAGATGCATCGGACTCTTAAGTTGTACACCCACTGGCTGCGTGTTTATTCCATTACTTCATGTGCCTCTCTATCTTCGACATCAGTTTTTGTACTCCTTTGGTAAACCGGAACAGTTTTAATTACAGTCCATTACCTTATTTTACGTAGCTATGACTTCTTTCTTCTCGCCATACCTCTTTTTTCTGCAAATTTTCTCCAAATTTTCTCCATCATGAATATTTGAAGAAGGCAGTACCTATCATACCACAGAATATAGCCTAGGTACAAGATATGTCACGTATTTAATTTCTTCCTTATTCAATTAATACCTAACTTCATCATCGTCACTTACGAGACAATTTACTTACAAAATACAGTTTTTTTCAATATTGCGTCGTTATTCTTCATAGTAATGTGATGTTATATAGCTTATAGCCTTCCTCGATAAATGAGCTAACCAAAACTAAAAGAATTTTTCAATTCGAATCAGTAGTTCCTGAATTAAGAGCGTTGATGTAACACACTTTTTTAAGTATTGAAAGTGACTCCTTTAGCGATGTAAATACCGTTTTACTCGTATCAGGAACAACGCGTGTGACACCATTGAGCTGACAGCTACTTCGGCCTCACTGGAGTAATACTATGACAGCAGAAGTCTCAAGAAGAACGTATTTGATTTGATAATGTTTTAAAACATTAGTCGTTTCGAAGGGGGAGTTTACAAGGGGGATATAATTGATGGTTTTCGAGGACAATCTATTTGTAGCACAGGAAGAACAAAGTCTGGGAGGTAACTTTGAAGACCCAGAAAATAGTATTATCTCCAAACGAATGAGCAGCACTTTAATATATGCTAGGACTTTATAAAAAGGGAATTACCTACCATCCATTGTTTTGTTATATCTCTAAAGGATTGAGCAACGTTTTCAACGTAAGTTTATCGACGATTTTTTTCGTCTATTGGAGAAAACCGCATGCAAATCGAACAGTAGTTTTGAGTTTATTGCGAAAAAGAGAACAGAGAGCTCGCTTGGACTTTGTTATATATGTAAGGATTTACACTTCAGTACCATGTGTGTGGGTGGATATAATCTCCATTACATATACACACCTTTATCTAATGTAATTCAAGTTTTCTAGACTGTGGAGGGCAGCTTAAGTCGCAGTTGGAGACGTGACGATTGGCTCGAAGCTCACCATCTTCGCAAACAACTCGCCATATTTGAAATAGCTACAGCGGTTGCTTTTATATAATGGAATATTTCATTAGATTCCTAACTAACCTTAATGGAATCCGTATCGGTGGTTTGTTTCACTCTACAATTGGCTAAAACCGTTTTATTTTTAATTATATGCTTCGCTGTTTTGTATTATACGAAGTGAAGCCACCTCCTTCGTTCTTTTCTCGAACCTTGTTTAGTTGTAATGCTCACTAATGACAAACTAAAGGTCTCTTTCGTAACTCCAGTGAAAGTCCTATCAAAATCGGTGAAGCCTTTAAAGAGCTTTCCGCGAAACCGTATAAAAATCCTTTGGCTTTTGAAACTTATTATACACAGGTATCTAGTGAAAAGCTGTTAATTTGTAATTACAATTGGACACTCAAATATTAAATACAAACTTCGTAAGTACATTTTAGTTACATTTAGGGTGTGTGCCTATTTATACTGTGAGCATTGTAAGTGTTGAGGCAGGATTCAGACGGTTCACAAACCTCTTCAGGTTCAATGGACTGTATTGGGTTGTTGCTATATAGGGCTTGGATCTTCGGTGCTTGGGTTCAGAGCTAATCACAATGGCGCTTAGTCATGATCTACTCCGATCTAAAGCGAATGTACTGCTTTTCGGAGTTACGGGACACTTTTATACAATTCTCCTACCCGACACGTCATATGGACGTGACGAGTAGAAGTTGAAGCGACGAAGGGTGCTGAGGTAGTTACGGGAGGGATGTGGTTATACGAAGCCGAAGCCGTTCGTTCGTATTAATCCTGGTTATTGTTTAAATTATAACGCAGTCCAGAAACTATGTATTTTTATTAATAAAAACTCAACACAGAGAATCTTATTCCATAAATGCCAATGCTCACAGATACAAAAATGACAACGATTTAGGAAGTCCTATATATCAGTCTAGGATATTTCGGCAGTATATTGTCTGACTATACCGAAACTAACTCCTCAGTAAGAGCACTGGAAAAAGCTAAATACTCACAAAAATTAACTTAGACATTCGACCCTTGTAACGCCAAATTCTTGTTAAATCGAAGACTCATTAACTAGAATCATTAGCACATATTTTCTATGAAATTCTGATTGTCATACATACATAGCATCACGCCTCATTCCCTTCGGGGTAGACAGAGACAACATCCTTCCACTTGCCACGATCCTTGCATCTCCTTCGCTTCTTTCATTCTCATTAAACCTTTCATACAAGTTCGTCGGTTTAGAATACTCTTGACCTGGCCCTTATTTCAAATGTCCTGGATTTGGTCCATGACCGTTCGCCTTGGTCTTCCCCTTCCAACTTTCGCATTCACTGTTGACTCATAAATCCTCTTTGTCAGTCTCCTTTCCTTCATTCTCTCTACATGCCCAAACCATCTAAGCGTACCTTTCTCGATTTTAGTCACTACATCTTCTTTTAAACCACAACGTTCTCTTATCACGCTATTTCTTACTTTGTCACTCAGTTTTAATCCTCTCATACTTCTCCATGCTCTCATCTCTACCGCATTTATTTTTCTGCTATACCCAACTTTCACTAGTTGGAACCAACACTCCAGCATGCACAGCCAGTCTAGCCCTTTGAGACACCATCTGGCTATTCATAAAGGCGTACAGAGCATCATTTACCATATTCCCTGCATTCACTCTCCTTTCAATATCACTTTCACATGTTCCATCTTTTGTAAATTTAGATCCCAAGTATACAAATTCTTTCACCTCTTCCACTTGTTCCCCATCTATCAAAATATTGCCATTCATCATAGATTCATCTCGTTCAAAAAGCATAACTTTCGTTTTGTTTACATTCACTTTCATTCCTTTCCCTTTCAAAGCTTCATTCATAATATTTAGCATGACCTGTAGCTCATTAGCGGATGACGCAAGTATTACATGATCATCAGCGTAGAGTAAACATTTGAGTAATTCATCCATTCTTAACCCATACATACTTTCTTTTAAATCTGTCAAGCAGTTATCCACGAATAGGCTGAACAGCCATGGTGACGCAACACATTTATTCTGACACAAGCACTAGAACCCTCATAGAGAGACTTCAATGCTTGGATCAGACAACCGCTCACCCCATACGTAGATAACGTTGACCACAGCTCATTCTGATTATCGTAGTTCTTTATACAGGTATATTTAAGCTCGTTTGAATGGCCATTAGTAACGAATCTACTGCCGGTTTGAAAAGTTGACTTCGCCGTTGACAGTTACCATCACACCAGCTAAATCTACCAACCGTCAAATAAAAAGATTTGTATTCCGGTACGATCCTATGTAAAAACTGTGAGAGGTAAATCACCTATTACCAGATGATTATCAATGATATGATATAGTATATGTTAACTTTTGTTGACGTTCCCTTAGATCGGCATAAATACACAAAGTGTGCTTATAACTCGTTAAAGTCAAGTTATAAACTGCACTTCCTACATATAAAATACATAAGCAATATATTCGTATATTTAAAGTAAACATCCAAGAGCGAAGCGACTTATGTACATACGGAAGTTAAATTTATTTATATAAAAAGCACACAAGCCGAAACTTTGCTCCATTTTACTGCGATTTATGAAAGTTTAACACTGATTCTAAGAAACATTAGAAATAGGGCTTAGACTCAGAGGTTTTGATAATTACTTTGTATCTCATTACTATGCACAAAAATGAGGCCGTTTTATCGATATCTTTCATGAATTATTAATTAAGAAATCATTAAACCCTACTAGTGTTTGAAATTCGACAATAATTAGTTTAAATTATAAGTTTAAACAATATTAAGGTTTTATTGTCAAACGAGACTTTAAAAAACTAGAAACTTGTCTACATCAGTCTGAAGCATGACATTAGAAAAATAACACCACAGTAATGGACAGTAGTAGTAGCAGCCCATTATCATCCCATTGCTGGGCCCAGTCCTCCGCAGAAACCCACCAGGCTGCTCCATTGCAGATTGGCAGGCATATTACACAAGTGCCACTCTCTATTCCTTCACTCTCATTGTCTTTTGTAACGGGAATCCGACACGACGGGAGAGAGAACAGGCGCAGAGATCGACGGCTTAGTGTGCTCTCCAGGGTGGAGGTGGATTGGCCCGACACGGGACTTGAACCCAGGACCTCATGTCTGTAGTCGAACTTTGCTAGTGACGTTTCAGAATGGTACCCAAGGGAAGGTAAGAGGAGGAGAAGAAGACCCGTCTGTTGATGGGAAGACGAAATAAAATCACATGAAAGAGAAAAGTCGGTGACCAATAAAACTGGTCTTTGTTCTATATTGCTGCAAATGTTTTGTCACGGCATCATGCTTAGACGGCTGGATAGACTTCTTTAATTCTTTTATTGTTATGTTTGTTATAGATAGGAGAAGGTTACTCCTTCAGTTATTACTACCTTAGAAACTTTTCTAATAAAACCTCCTTAGTGCTATTGACAATAAAAACTTTTTAATGTAATCTGGTGGCGTTTGACATAACTGTCAGCGATTGACAGAAGAGTTCATATGCGAGTGTGTGTCAAATACGTAGTAGAGTGTGAAATGAGTTATTTTAATGACTTTATCCGTGATTTAAAAAAAAAATATTAGCTTTCTCTATATAAACTATAAATGTGTGAAGTCTCATATTCCACCGTCGGCGTAATTTTCGTAAAAAGAGGTATAAAGTTTAAGCTTTACATGCATAGATGACATCTTTCTTTATACTACGCCCAGTTAAACATATGACATTTACTTTATTCAACAACAATATTAGGAAGCAATTCATTTATCTCTGAAAGGTAGTAAAAAGGCAGCAGCGGCCGGTCTATTGTCGTTTGTCGACCGCTTTGAGTCTGTAACAGAGTTACTCGTTTCTCTTCACAAAGCCTTTGAAAGAGGCTTTGAAGCGTGGGGCATGCCGCTGCATCGAACATGTTGTACTGTGGACTAAGGTTTATGAATTTTACACTAAGTGATTTGATAAACCATCTCTTTCTGAGCCATGACATCATTATCTCACGGGTTGTACTGCGCCAGCGGCGTCTGTTCTGAGCGACATGGGTTGGTTGGTTAAATTTAACGTATAGGCCTCCTCCCTCTTGGTCTTTATCCCACAATTTTCCAATGCCAATGAGTTGTTATAAGTAATAACCGGGTTTGCAGGCCCAGAGCTCAAAGAGTTCAAAGGCACATGGATTACAGTCATAGATGGCTTATGATTGTAAATTGACCCAGAAGACTTCTACACGTTGTCTTTAAACAAAAAACATACAATAAATTCAATCATTTTATTTTACTGCCTCATTGGTCTAGTGGTTAGCATGTTCGACTACAGACATGAGGTCCTGGGTTCGAGTCCCGGGTCGGGCCATTTCGAAAATCCATATTGAGTTGTCTATTAAGATTTTCTCAATATTTGCCCGAAGTTGGGAAGTTGGCGGTGTGCTCCACCCCCGTGCCTCGGAGAGCACGTCAAGCCGTCGCCCTGCGCCTGATCTCTCTCCGGTCGTGTCGAATTCCCGTCACACCGGACTATGAGAGTGCACTTGTGAAATATGTATCTCTAAAAACTCTCGTTCCTCGGAGCGAAGAGGCCTGTCCCTAGCAGTGGGACGTTAATGGGCTGTTACTTACTTTACTTTTTACTATTTTATTTTAGTAGTAGTTTTTAAAGGACGTATGTATCATGAAATGTAGTTGTAAATCTAACTATTAATTAATATATATGTCGGAGAATAAGAGAGAAGTGAGAAGCATAAAACACAGGGGCGTTGGGTTCTCCGCCGACTTCGTCATTAATCCATTATTTAATTTCTTATACTGTGGGCGTTCGTGGGTAATGTTGGTGCAATCAAACACTTTGTTAATTAACTCGGATTATAATGTTCAATCACTTAATGTTCCCCATATCAATTTACACAAACGCATTAACAATAATAGATAGGAACGCGACAGTTTCAATAGTCGACCACTCCGGCCGACCGCCACTTGAGAACTGCCGAGACACGCGCCGGACTGCGACTTATTGACTCTGCCCTTACGCCGATACACAGATGGCGCCAGCGTTCCACAGACTATTACACACGGACCAGCGATCCACAGACTTGCACTCCGACATATATATATATATATTGAACCAGTTTAAATAATATTCGGTACACAGATAGTCTAGAGCCTAAAACAATTGCCTTTTCTTATTTTGAGTACTTCGTTTCTAATATTTGGAGTTGGAGTAAAAAAACATACAGACGAATTGATAACCTCCTCCTTTTTTGGAGTCGATTAAAAAAGGGGAAGGGATGGAAGTATTTAGATCTAGAAACTTATGTTATAGGCTTAATGAATTCGATATAAAGTGTGTAGGATAACATTATAAATGCAAAAGTAACATTCACGACAAAACCTATTTAAATGAAATTTGGTACACAGATAGTATAGTGCCTCAGAATAAATAATAATCAATAAAGTATTTATACGTATGTCTTATATTAATTAGGGTAAATTATTGAAAATGCTACCCAATGACACTATTCCATGCGATAGAAGTCGCGGGGGCAGTTAGTTTTATTTCACGAAAAATAGATGGCTATTGAAAGCTCGCTTAAAGGTTAAACTGAACAGATTTATTGGATTCCTCTCCGACATAGTTTAAAAAAATACCTTTTGATACACGAAAAGACTAACTAGATAGGGTATTCCTTTGGGATCGGGGTTAATAAGAAAGAAGCGATCACTTACTGCGAGATGTTTCAAACCTTTCATCCGATTGACTTGCGGTTACATTTATATTTTATTGCTGATAGGCTATCGCTTGATTGTGTGATGGTAAGTGATGATACAGTCTCAGAGGGAAACGCGATAAACTGGTAAGAGGCAATCTACCTCTTATGGTTTCTACACAGCATCAAAATCAAAATCAAAAATATCTTTATTCAAGTAGGCATATTACAGCACTTTGGAATCGTCAAATTATATTTTTTTTCCACACTCTGATTCTAATATACGTCTGATGATGGAACTCAAAAACGGCTTAAAATCTAAAGTTACGAGGGTTCCTTCGCGCCCTGATCCGAGAAGAACCCACAACAAACTCAGTCGGGTATTTTTTTTTGTTACCATCATCATTACAATATCATATTAGGTTACTATATTTTAATTAGAGCAGTTCGTTCACTCCCACGCGTTTCTATCGTCTGAGTACTTTCTTTTAACAAAGACTTTGAATTTATTAATTGACATCTTCAGAACGTCTTATGGGAGTTTATTATAGAAACGTATACAGTTACCCTTAAATGAGTTGTTAATCTTATGCAGCCTACTAGAATTTATAACAAGTTTGTTTTGGTTTCGTAAGTTATATGATGTACATTCACTCTTTTTATTAAAAGAGTCAATGTTTTTTATGTACTTACAACAAGTTTTTTAATATATATACGTAGTGAACTGTCCTTATGTTAACCGCCTTGAATTTGTTTCTTGGCGACTCTCTTGGATCCATATTGTGAATCGCGCGAACGGCCCTTTTCTGCAGCACAAATATTGCATCTATATCAGCAGCATTACCCCAAAGTAGAATACCGTATGACATAATGCTGTGAAAATAGCTGAAATATACCAGTCTGGCAGTATCAACATCTGTCAGACGACGAATTCTTTTAACTGCGTAAGCCGCAGAGCTGAGCCTGTTCGATAGACCACTTATATGGGGCCCCCACTGTAATCTGTTATCTAACGTAATGCCTAAGAAAACGGTACTGTCTACAAGGTCTAGTTCCTCATTCTTAAGTTTAACAATGGTTTGCATTTGTTTAACATTAGGCAGACTAAACTTAATACATTTTGTTTTATTTGCGTAATTAATCACTTTAATCGGTGGTACGTCTTAGGGTGGTAACTCTGCCTCTGCTAGCAAAGCGAGGTCGTCATACTTAGTTCTTTCATGTGTAGAAACGGGAAAGTATGCAGACAGACGCTACAGATTTAAATAGTATCTATAGACTAGGTAGTTAGAACTTTTTAACTCGTCTGACACATGGAGTGGTTTGTGGTGTTCGATTGTTTACCTTTCAATTCGGTTAAACTGCTTACTTATGGACGGATGCATAATTGAGGTAAGCTCTAGGACAGTCTGCCTGGAAACGCAGCTAGAGATGGGACAAACTGCTTGTCTGTACAACTTTAACTGCTTTTTCAAAGCGCGTTTTTATGAGCTTGGTTATCGTCACGAAATTATCACATCTAGACATATTTCGTTCTAAAACGACTAAACCTATTTAAACGAAATTTGGTACACAAATAGTCTAGAACGTAAGAAAGGACAAGAGATACAAATTCAAACAAACAAAAATTCTCACAGTACCGTCGCAATATATATTGAATAATCTATATAAAAGAGATATCCAGGAATCTATTGACATCACAATATCTCTGGAACCATAAGGCGTAGGGACTTGAAATTTGGTACCAATATTCTTTTTGCCAAGTAGAGGTCAGCTAAGAACGGATTTTATGCAGTTCCAACAGTAAGGGGGGTTGCGGGGGTGTTAAAACAATTTGCCAAAATTGTTGAAAATGCCACCCAAAAAACATTCCCCGCAGACGAAGTTGAGGGTTCAGCTAGTATCTTACATATACATGATATTTTATATACATACATTGCATCATGCCTTCGGGGTAGGCAGACACAACGTCCTTCCACTTGCCACGATCCTTGCATATCTCCTTCGCTTCTTCCATTCTCATTAAACCATTTATACAAGTTCCCTTATTTAAAATGTCCTGGATTTGGTCCAGGAACGTTCGCCTTGGTCTTCCCCTTCCAACTTTCGCATTCACTCTTGACTCATAAATCCATTTTGTCAGTCTCCTTTCATTCATTCTCTCTACATGCCCAAACCATCTAAGCATACCTTTCTCAATTTTAGTCACTACATCTTCTTTTATACCACAACGTTCTCTTATCACACTATTTCTCACTTTGTCATTCAGTTTTAATTTACTAATACTACTCAACGCTCTCATCTCTACCGTATTTATTTTACTTTTATGATTCTTCTGCATAAGTGTTGGCACCAACACTCCTGCATGCATAGCCAGTCTAGCCCTTTGAGACCCCATCTGGCTATTCATAAAGGCGTGCAGAGCACCATTTACCATATTCCCTGCATTCACTCTCCTTTCAATATCACTTTCACATGTTCCATCTTTTGTAAATCAAGATCTCAAGTATACTAATTCTTTCACCTCTTCCACTTGCTCTCCATCTATCAAAATATTGCCAGTCATATATAGTGAATATGTAAGATATCACAATTATACATTAAAAAAAACACAATTTTAATAAAAAAAAACCATATTTTAGAGTGAAGAAGATTCAGACATCATTTGTCGGGTTGAGCATACGCATTTTTAATAAGTACCGCAATCAGTTTTAATTTATCTATATCATTACAATATCGTTTTACAAAAGACACATTACAACCTTGGAGATTATTTAAGCGATAGAAATGGTTGGACTTGATTCCAGTTGCTTAATGAAGCAATATATTAAATCAAATCAAATCAAATCAAAAATATCTTTATTCAAGTAGGCATATTACAGCACTTTTGAATCGTCAAATTATATTTTTTTTCCACACTCTGATTCTAATATACATCTGATGACGGTACTCAAGATCGGCTTAAAATCTAAAGTTACGAGGGTTCCTTCGCGCCCTGATCCGAGAAGAACCCACAACAAACTCAGTCGGGTTTTTTTTTTACCATCATCATTACAATAACATATTAGTTTACTATATTTTAATTAAAATTAGAGCAATTCGTTCACTCCCAGGCGTTTCTATCGTCTAAGTAATCTTGCAACTTATAATACGATTTTTCTATCAACTTTCTTTTAACAAAGACTTTGAATTTATTAATTGACATCTTTAGAACGTCTTGTGGGAGTTTTATTACACATTGTAACATACAAAACTGTCTTTAAAAGAGTAACTGTTGAGTTTCTTGCCGGTTTCTTATCAGCGGATTCAACGTTCCGAATCGATGGTAGATTTGTTACCAACGGACAGACTATTGACGATTTAAAAGTGCTTTTTGAGTATAGTTGAATAAAGAATATTTTGATTAACCTAACATTAAAAACATTATCAAACGTCATGTCTGTACCTGCGGTGGTGTTAGTTTAACTTCAATAAAACTATTACAAGCATAGACTTAGGAAAAGATGTGCTTTTAAAAAAAGCACGTTATTTTCACTGCTTATTTTATATAAGCTCACCTCTAAAGGCAAATGACTCGGCTGGGAGGGCGGATTCAAATAGCGTCTTAGTGAGACGCTTATTCTATTTGTAACTTCTGTTTTAAAGATGTTTTCATATCTCTTTTGGCATTTTAAAACGTTCAAATATTCAGGTACCCTATAACACTTTATAGAGAAATTAAATGCAGCGAAAAAATTTAAAATATGGCGGAGTATGAAATATATAATAATAATAAAACTTCTTTATTCTAGCAACATAGGTTCATGTTAGTAACATAAATAAGTTATTCCTAATCTAACCTAAATTTAATTACAATAATATTTACAACCTTACTATCCAGCCCAAACTGCACCTTGAGGAATTGGTGGTAAAGAGGCGAGTCCATCTTTCCAATAAACATCCTCAAGATGTTGTTTGTGCTGGGACGTAACCTTGTCGACAAAGACGCCAGCCTTTTTCTTTGCAGGGCAAAGAAATCATCCATCCTTGCCTCAGTAGACATGGCCGATGCCAAGCAAAATCTGGGTAGGCCAAACAATATACGAAACCCTAAAAGTGTCCAGTGCCTTTTGGGTGTAATTAGTCCAAAGGGTCCCAGTGTAGAAGGTCACATATCTAAACTAATATTATAAACAGGAAACATTTGGCGTTTTGTATGTATGAATCTATATGTGTGTATGTTTGTAATGTTTTCATACAAAAAACTACTAGAGAGATTTGAAAAATTTCTTCACCATTAGAAAGCTGTATTTTTACTGAGCGTATGTCTCTATATTACTTTCTCGAAAAAAAATAGGGATCCTTAAGAAAAATGCATTAATGTAACCCAAGGGGTGAAACAATAAATCTGTTATCGCGTCTGCTGTGAAAACTATTGAAGATAGAACAAAAAAATGTTCTACAATATTATAGAACGTATTAATATCTATAAAAAAGTCCAAGATACCATATATCCAACTACTGTAGTTACGCCACAATAACTACTTTTTTACATTAAAAGTTTCATACCTCTGTATTATCCTGTTAAATGATTTTATTAAAGACCTCTTAATGATTAAAATCGCACATTCAATTCAATAGATATGACGAATTTAAAAATTCTTTCGATACCTCTAAAGTATTTTTAAATCGACTAATGTCGGACGTTCTACGTAAACGATGTTACGGATTTAAAAATGTATTAGTTTGATATATATTCGTTGTAAAGTAGAATCTGTATATTGATTAGATAATGAATGTAAGTGAAATAAAGCTTATGGTAACGAAGATAAATGTATAGTCCGAGTCAGTAGACTTTCCATGTACACAATGATATTGTTTTATTTTGCCTAAAAATACATTATACACACACGCATATATATCTGTCAATCACTGTCAATGTCAATCGAAACAAGGTAAGATTAAAAAAGTTTATATTGTCAAAAATAAGGACTAAGGAGTTTATATTAAAACAGTTGCTATGGTGGTTAAGTTCACTTAAATTTTCAGATGTTCTACGTTACATTATTTATTTTATTTTTCACATGAACCTTCTATTAACTATAACAAGCACAACTACAAAAGAATTATCGCAATCGGTCCAGCCGTGCAAGCATGATGCCGTGATATCAGATTTTCATTTCATTATGTTCAGATTTCGACCACTAGGGGAACTCTTGTAATTATAATTAGGCCTCAGAGTTATTTGTACTATTGTGTACCTTCAATCTTAAGATACGTATTTACTATGATTTTGTTTCGTCGTCGTCGCTTTAATCGTTGGACGTCCACTGCTGGATATAGGTCTCACGTAATGAGGTCCACAAGGCCCGTGCGCCGCCTGGCTCCAGCGGTTACCGACGACCCTCTTTATGTCGTCGGTTCACCTTGTAGGGGTCGCCATTCCAGCACCTTCGGCCTCCAACGTCCATCGGTCCTTCGAACTATGTACCCCGCCCATTGCCACTTCAGGTTCGCGATTCGTAGGACTATGTCGGTGTCTCTGATTCTACTACGGGTCTCTTCATTTCTGATTTGATCACGTAGAGAAACTCCGAGCATAGCCCTCTCCATCGCGCACTGAGTGACTCTGAGCTTCAGAACCGTAGGTTATCACTGGCAACACGCACTGTTCGAAGACTTTGGTCTTCAGGCACTAAGGATTATCGGACGAAAATATCTGATGTAGTTTCCCGAACGCTGCCCAGTCGAGTTGGATTCGGCGGATGACCTCCTTCTTGAAATTGGACTTACCTGGCTGGACTATATGTCCCAGGTATGTGTACTCGTCATCAATTTCAAGAGCTGAGTTCTCAACGATGACTAGGTGAAGCGGTACATGGATATTAGACGTAATTTTCATCTTATCCATGTTTATTTTCAGGCCCACCTGTTGAGAAACTCTGCTGAGTCATCGAGCATTGTAACATCGAGATCTTAGAGTCTCTGTGATTTTGTTTGCAAAGTTTTAATTTCAGTTAATCATATCATTCAAGGGACACTCCATATAGATTATTTAAACTATGTTTAATAGAGTAAGTACTGAGTTTCTTGTCTAAATGTTAGATCTAGACAAGTTTAGAACTTATATAGCTATAAAAGATCTTGTTCAGCCTTCTTGAATAAAGAATATTTCGATTTTGAACTAACACCACTGTATTTTTCTCTTTAAATAAATGCAATAGCTCGTGCACACAATTTCCATGTGTAATTGACTTCAATAAAATGGCAAAAAGGCTTAAAAAAACACCGCTGGGTTTCGTAAAGTTAGCTAAGTGCTTTTAAAACCGAAGCGTGGCTTAAAACCTATTGAGGCTTTAAAAAGCTGGCGATCGTAATAGTATTAATAGGTTTCCTGTCCAAAGAATCATATGTGATACACGAGTCAATTTACGTACCAACGTTGTCAGGTTTATGAACCTTTATGAGCGAATTCATGAGACACTTTTAAGTACCTTTTTTAGGGATGACAATATTATTTAGTATGATAATTATATTACTTTATTTAATTGAATGGTCATTGTTATTTTATTTTGTTATAATGTGTATAGATCCGTGAATCCTGAACAAACCCTGTTAAGTTAGATATATAACATATTGGTGCTGATATCTCGCCTCCCACCGTCATTAGAATGATGGTGAGCAGCGAAAGAACATAGTGTGCTACTCTCTCCTTCTGCGGGGTTGTCATAACGCGAAAGGAGATGGCAAAACAATTGAGGGAGGCGAGAGGCCCACGATGACCTTTGGGTAACAGAAGCGGTGTCCGTTGCCCAACAAAGAAAGGTCTCGCGAATTGGCTGGTGGCTTACCAGGTGCTCCGGGCAATCCACCTTCGGAGTAAGTTTTGGTCATTGACCGAGTTGGGCCTAAGCAGGCACATCGCTGGCGGAGTTGCGAGTGTCTGTCAGTCGCGTTCTCGTGACTCCGTCTCCGAGTGGGTTTTAGCCGGTATGAGTCCGGCATACCCTGGAACATCCTTCCGAATATTCTACGAGGATTTCCCAGCGTTAAAAAAAAGATAAAAGATATATAACATGAAACAAATATTTATTTATTTAAATAGTAAAGTAAGTAGCAGCCCTTTAACGTCCCACTGCTGGGCACAGACCCACCTCGCTGCTCCACTGCGGATTGGTAGGCATAGTACACAAATGCACTCTCTATTCCTTCCCTCTCATAGTCCGATGTGACGGGAATCCGACACGACTGGAGAGAGATCAGGCGCAGGACCGACGGCTTAACGTGCTCTCCGAGGCACGGGAGTGGATCACACCGCCAACTTCCCAACTTCAGGCAAATATTGAGAAAATCGTAACAGAAAACTCTATATTGGTTTTTGAATTGGCCCGACCCGGGACTCGAACCCAGGACCTCATGTCTGTAGTCGAACATGCTAACCACTAGACCGATGAGGCAGTTTAAATAGTATAATAAGCTTATTGATTTCTCGTTTTCTTAAGGGTCTCTGGTATTATGTTTTGTGTAATATATGACAGACCCATGACCCCTGGTTTACTGAGGATGGAAACCTGTTAAGATAGATATATAAGGTTAGCTAAAATAACTGTAGTTTTCCATTAAAAAGTTTTTTTTTTTAATTGAGTAAAACTGGGAAAAACAACAAAAAAACACTGGCCAATTGTATTCAGTAAAGTTGACGAAGTGCTTTTAAAGCAAATTAAATTGGCTCAAAACATATCAAAGCTTTCATTGAACTGAAGTTTAAAATAGAAAATTCTATTTTAGTTGCTTTTAAAATTAAGAAAATATGTCCAGATTACGTCTATGTCAAGGTCTCCAATAAAATTGGGTAAAAATGCTGTGGCGAATTGTTTTTCGTAGTTATCTAAGTGCTTTTAAAAACACAACCGAATTTGGCTTCAAAGCTATTAAAGCCTCAATAAAAAGGGAGATTGAATTAAACTATACATTTGATCTCCTTACAGCTGCCTCATTGGTCTAGTGGTTAGCATGTTCGACTACAGACATGAGGTCCTGGGTTCGAGTCCCGGGTCGGGCCAATTCAAAAATCAATATTGAGTTTTCTATTAAGATTTTCTCAATATTTGCCCGAAGTTGGGAAGTTGGCGGTGTGATCCACCCCCGTGCCTCGGAGAGCACGTTAAGCCGTCGGTCCTGCGCCTGATCTCTCTCCGGTCGTGTCGGATTCCCGTCACATCGGACTATGAGAGTGAAGGAATAGAGAGTGCACTTGTGTACTATGCCTGCCAATCCGCAGTGGAGCAGCGTGGTGGGTCTATGCTCTAAAAACCCTCTCTCATATGAGTGAGGAGGCCTGTGCCCAGCAGTGGGACGTTAATGGGCTGCTACTTACCTTACCTTACTTTTATACATTTGATCACACTATTTCCATGAGGAAATTAAATTGTGTGGTATTAGGAGACCAGGATGCGATTGAAGCCTTTTATAAGTTTGCACGAATAAGTGATAATATAAAGGCTACACTGTAAGCGAGCCAATGGCGCCGCCATATTGGCCTTGGCTGCTCTGCGAACGCCATTATGACCCCCAAGATCCCAAGATACAGGTAATTAGGGAACAAGTAAATAAAGGTTTTAATTATTTGCTTCATTCCAATTGCCCCATCGGTTGTAACGTGACCCGCTATAGAGAGATGGAAAAATACCAGAAGAATGAAAAAAAAAGTTTCCCTTTAACACAATGATGAATTTTTTTTCGCAAAGTTCCGGAGGAGCTTTCAAAACATAACCGAAACGTGACTTAAAATCCATTCAAACTTCAACAAAAACGCTGTTTTAAATTGTGTTAAATTATTTGTATTTTTTTTTTTGACGCTGGGACATGCATTTACGCACCCCGACTGTGGGGTCGGGAGTGTGGGACTCGGCGAGGGGGAAAAACTCGCAATACCCACTAAAACCCAGCAGGACCGTCGTCAACCATGAGTGGGGAGCCAGAGGCTCGTTGAGGCATTCCTCTCTGACCCCTCGGTTGTATTCGGCTCACAGATATTCTACAGGGGGAGGAGTTGCATGAACCTCCGCCTCCTGTTTCCTACTCCCCTTCGTCTGGGCCGAAGTGTCTCAGCGGCATTCACCCTCTCCCTTTGTCGTGCCTCCTTAAGCGAGATGACAGTCTCGCAAAAGGAGGCAACCGCTCTCCAGGCCTGCTCACTGATAAGCATTACATCTATAATATTAGCCAGTGAGAGGTTTGTGCCGATCAGCGACATCAAAATGAGTCGCTGTGAACCCCAGGCGGGACATTCTGCCACCGTGTGCTGTATCTAACGAGGCACCACACTCGTAACAGCTGGCCGACGGCTCACAGCCAACAGTTTGATACAGGTATTTACTGAAGCAACTATGACTGGTAAGCACCTGTACCAACCTGTAGGAGAGCGATCCGTGCTCTCTGCCCAGCGACTTATCCAGATGAGGGCGGATCGCCTCTACTATAGCCACGCCCGCCGTTGGGGACCCGAGATCCTCCTGCCACCTTTGGGTCAAAGCTCTGTCAGCTAAAACCCTGACCCTTCTTACTTCATCAGCGTCTGGTAATTCCCCTCTGGTTCTCGCGGCTACTCTGCTCTGGTAAGCAGTCTTCCGCCCTGAGAAATTATTTTTATAATAAAGCCTTCAACTATACATTAAAGTAGTAAACACTTATATCGATGAGTGATTACAATAAAACTGGAAAAATGACCGAAATTAAATTGTGTGGTGTTAGAACACGATGCAATTGCAACTATTTATAAATTTGCACTCATTGGTCTAGTGGTTAGCATGTTCGACTACAGACATGGTCTTGGGTTCGAGTCCCAGGTCGGGCCAATTCAAAAATCAATAATTGACCGAAGTTGGGAAGTTGACGGTGTGATCCACCCCCGTGCCTCGGATAGCACGATAAGCCGTCGCTCCTGCGCTTGATCTCGGGATTTCCGTCACATCGGACTATGAGAGTGAAGGAATAGAGAGTGCACTTGTATACTATGCCTGCCAATCCGCAGTGGAGCAGGGTGGTGGGTCTATGCTCTAAAAACCCTCTCTCATATGATGGAGGAGGCCTGTGCCTAGCAGTGGGACGTCAATGGGCTGCTACTTACTTACATATACAAGCTATAGGTGTGAACGGCGCCGGAGCTGCCAAGTGAAGGGAAACCGATATTGAGTTTTCTATTAAGATTCTCAATATTTGCCCGAAGTTGGGAAGTTGGCGGTGTGATCCACCCCCGTGCCTCGGAGAGCACTTTAAGCCGTCGATCCTGCGCCTGAGCTCTCTCCGCGAGTGTCGGATTTCCGCACTTGTGTACTATGCCTGCCAATCCGCAGCGGAGCATCGTGGTGGGTCTATGCTCTAAAAACCCTCTCTCATATGATGGAGGAGTCCTGTGCCCAGCAGTTAATGGGCTGCTACTTACTTACTATAAATTTGCACGACTAAGTGACTGTGTAAATGCTACACGGTCAGCAAGCCATATTGGCCTTGGCTACTTTACACTTTATAAACTGTAAGCTGTAGATGAACAGAATGAAAAAATAGTTTCATTTTAAAACTGTGGAAAATTGTTTGTCGTAAAGTTATCTAAGTGCTTTTAAAACCTACTAAAGCTTCAGTAAAAACAGCGATAGTATTAAATTGATGTGTTATAAAGCTATATTGTGCTTTAACCTATAAATAAAAATAATTTCCATGGGTGTCATAATATGAGACCACAATGCAATTGAAACGTTTTATATTTTTTCACGACTAAGTGATAATGTAAATACTACAGTGTCAGCGAGCTATTCGATCAATTAATCAAGATATCGAATCAAATCGAATCAAAATATCTTTATTCAAGTAGGCATATTACAGCACTTTTGAATCGTCCAATTATATTTTTTTTCCACACTCTGATTCTAATATACGTCTGATGATGGAACTCAAGATCGGCTTAAAATCTAAAGTTACGAGGGTTCATCGTTCATCATCATTACAATATCATATTAGGTTAATATATTTCAATTCAAATTAGAGCAGTTCGTTCACTCCCAGGCGTTTCTATCGTCTGAGTACTTTCTTTTAACAAAGACTTTGAATTTATTAATTGACATCTCTTGAACTTCTTGTGGGAGTTTATTATAGAAACGTATACAGTTACCCCTAAATGAGTTGCCTACTAGAATTTATAACAAGTTTGTTTTGGTTTCGTAAGTTATATGATGTACATTCACTCTTTTTATTAAAAGAGTCAATGTTTTTGTGTACGTACAACAAGTTTTCTAATATGTATACGCAGTGAACTGTCATAGTATACTGTCATGTAAAGAATATCATAATATTCTTTATTTAAGTAGGCTTTGGAATCGTCACTAATCCGTCTGTTGCTAATAACTCAACGGTTACTCCTTTAAACATAGTTTTTGGGCATTACAATGTGTTTAGCTTTAGCAAGAGGAACTAAGTCCAAACACCTTTGTCGCTTAAATAATCTTCAATATTATAATATTCTTTTAGTAATGGATTCGGGTATTTTATCAAAAATGATTTCTAAAGTTTTGTTTAATTCTTGTATTAAAATTGTGGTTTGTTGTATATAAAATGTTATCTATATCTATATATAAGAGATATCCAGGTGTCTGTTGACTCATCTCGATATCTCTGGAACAACGAGGCTTATAGACTTTATAACCAGTTAAATAAAATCCTTAATATATTACCGGCTCACAAGTGTAAAAGAGAATGTACGGAGTATCTTTTAACACTTTTCTACGAGGAAACTGAAGGTCTCATAAAGTTAGTTACATAAATCCAAATCCATTCACCACAAAAACACCCTTTGAGGGCCTCGCTGGCGCAGTGGTGCGAGTATTCGCTTTGCTAGCGAAGGTCCCGGATACGATCCCCTGTAGGACGAATTTAGGAAAATGTATTTTCTAATTTGTCTGAGTCTGGACTAGTGGGAGGCTTGGGCCGTGGCTGGTTACCACCCTACCAGCAAAAACGTACCGCCAAACAGAGATTTGTGTTCCGGTACGATGCTGTGTAGAAACCGTAAGGGGTATATCGCCTCTTAACAGATTAGCGCACTTTCATCTTAAACTGTATCATCACTTACCATCAGGTGGGATCACAGTCAAGCGCTAATCTGTCAGCAATAAAAGCGAATATATAAGCGAAGACGTTGATCACTGCAACAGTTTATACTACTGCAGGATCATGAGATTTGGTGGGAATATTCCTTTAGTCAGCTAAGAACGAATTTCATGGAATTCCAACCGCAAGGGGTGCTGTACGTATGTTTCTTTCATTCAAAAACATTCCACGCAGACGAAGTCAATATATATTACTCCTAAGGCATTGGTGCCACTATATTGGCCTTGGCTACTCTGCGATTAGCTACTGTAAATGGACAGAAGGATGAAAAGAATGTTTCAATTTAACGCATTGGCGAATTGTTTTTCGTAAAGTTAGAGTGGTGCTTCTAAAACATAACCGAAAAGTGGCTTAAAACCTATTAAAGTTTAAAAAAAAACCGGCGATCGAATCGAGGACAATGGCTGGCACGGCGATAACACAGTACTGAATTTTTAACAGCGCGGTTAGTGAGAGAACAGATGTGTAGCAAACTCTCAGAATACGCCAAATTTAATATTTATAGCTAGCAACACTGAACACGCCGCACTTGCGAGACGCTATAACGATATAACATTGGAAAGTTATTTTTTTGGGACATGACGTATTGTTAAGGCTCCTTTTTTATTGCAGAGAGGCTGTGGCCTCACCTGACGGTTACTCTCAGGTCAGCTAGCATATACTTTATTCATCTTCTTACGGACGGATAGAGAATGAGACGGAGTGCACGATTATAATATTAAAAAAATATGCATAAAGCATAGTAAGTAGCAGCCCTTTAACGTCCCACTGCTAGGCACAGGCTTCCTCATTCCGTGGAGCGAGGGTTTTTAGAATCCGACACGACCGGCGTGAGATCAGGCGCAGGCCCGACGGTTTAACGTGCTCTCCGAGGCACAGGAGTGGCTCACACCGCCAGCTTCCCAATTTCAGGCAAATATTGAGAAAATCTTAATAGAAAACTCAATATTGATTTTGAACTGGCCCAACCCGTGACTCGAACCCAGGACCCCATGTCTGTAGTCGAACATGCTAACCACTAGACCAGTTTGCATATTTGTCAATCGCTGACAGTTATGTCAAACGTAATTAAGCATGGGAGTTATTGCTTTTTTCCGATAACGTTATTTTAGGTAAAATAACTGATATCTTGTTATTTGTTACTGAAAAATTATTTCATATTGCTTATTGATAAAATATAAAGGTAGGTAAGTATTGGATATTGTTATGTGTAATTCATTATTGTAGAATGTGGATAATATGTTCGGTTTATCATGAAATATAGGCTTTTATTTCATAATCTAGTATCAATTTCAATTTTCTTGATATATATTAAATAACAATGGCCATCTTTAATAAATATATATCTCTATTAAACTGCTTTTTTATTAGTTGATGCGCTCACTCCATTTTAAAATATTGATAATAATAACTCTATTTGCGATTGAAGTTATTTTCGTTAGCTGTTATTTTATCAGTAAAGTAGCAAATAACAGATCTGTTAGTTAGTTATCCCATGCTTAATAGTAGCAGCTCACAGATAATCAAACACAAACACTCACTCACTCACCACTTAAACACACACACAGATTAGCTCGCAAGTTATTTATTTTAAGTTTAAATCTTCTATTTTTATTATAACCTCATGTGACTGTAATACTTTGGAAGGGCGAGATTTTTTGTCGCAGATATCTTAATACCTAATTAAGTAACGAATTGCTATGGAAATAAAATATTTTTATTTATTTTATTACATTAAGAATGTGTATACTGTCAAAAGCACTAAGGAAGTTAAGTTTACTTAAAATGCTTGATGTTTCACGTAACTTTGTTAATTTTTTTCTCTCATACGAACCTTTTCCTAATATAGCATAATCAAAAATCAAGGTTAATGGAATCAATTTCTTAAATTTTTTATATTGTGAAAAAAGAAATACTTCGTCGAAATAGTCGAATTTCGACCACTGAGTTTTCTTTATTGCCCACATAATAAGAAAGATTACAAACATAGCATCACGCCTCATACCCTTCGGGATACGCAGAGACCACGTCCTTCCACTTGCCACGATCCTTGCATATCTCCTTCGCTTCTCTCATTTTCATTAAACCTTTCATACACGGTCGTCGGTTTAGAGTCTCTTGACTCTTGACCTGGCCCTTATTTAAAATGTCCTGGATTTGGTCCAGGAACGTTCGCCTTGGTCTTCCCCTTCCAGCTTTTCCATTCATTCTCTCTACATGCCCAAACCATCTAAGCATACCTTTTTCAATTTTAGTCACTACGTCTTCTTTTATACCACAACGTTCTCTTATCACACTATTTCTCACTCTGTCACTCAGTTTTAATCCACTCATGCTTCTCAACGCTCTCATCTCTACCGCATTTATTTTACTTTTGTGATTCTTCTGCCATACCCAACTTTCACTACCGATTAGATTTAAACGTGACGTAACAAAAAGTACACATATATACGTATACATTAAATACTTACAAAATAGTTACAGTAATGAAAGCTTTTCGTTAAAGTGCCGTAAGTTTCAAATCTTAATCAAGGAATTGACCCCTAAAGGTATTTTATCTCACGGAGTAATTGTTCTCTTAATTTCGCTGACACACAGACAGCAGTGAAACTGCACTTTCTATTGTTATCGTCGCATTTACAATTCAATTTCTCTCAGTCGGTCTACGTACCTACGTCGTTGTAATAGGAAGTGAAAGTTAAACTTTACGTTGAACTGTGACATCTAAACGGAAGTTGTTAATTGGGTCATTTCTTTATAACACGCTTTATTAGCCTCACCTGTATGTATCTATGTGATGGAATCTCTGTACCACTGGATTTGCTTCGAACATGACACACTTTTCAAAGATACATGTCATGTACATGACGGCGGCAATGTTTTTTAATGTTGGTAACAAGGTGTGCAGCGAGCTGGCAACAAACGTCTACCAATATTCGAACTACCCCCACTCACAGGAACTAGTATAAAAGGGCTTGCATTAGACTGGCGGGCATCTCCGCCGGCGGAGTCGAGGTCCCCGATTTCTGACGTCATCCGGACGTGGACTTCACCCACGTTCCCGGGGACGCTTCTGATTCTCCCTTTTCAGGTGATGTTTCTGCGATAACGTCGCTCCAAGCCGAGGCTCGGTCTCGCAGGAGACGCCCTTGGAGCGGCGTTTCCCCGGAGAGCGAGCCCTTTTCAGGGCTCGCACTCGAAATNACAGTATGAACCCTTAATGAGGGTAAAAACTAATATACTAATGTATTTCACATTATAAACCTTTACCGAGGGGAAAATCTCAGTCACTGGTGCCTTATAGGATAATATACTAATGTTTTGCACAGTATAAACCTTTAACGAGAGGAAAAACTCAGTCACTGGTGCTTTGTAGGATAATATACTAATGTTTTGCACAGTATGAACCCTTAATGAGGGTAAAAACTAATATACTAATGTATTTCACATTATAAACCTTTACCGAGGGGAAAATCTCAGTCACTGGTGCCTTATAGGATAATATACTAATGTTTTGCACAGTATAAACCTTTAACGAGAGGAAAAACTCAGTCACTGGTGCTTTGTAGGATAATATACTAATGTTTTGCACAGTATGAACCCTTAATGAGGGTAAAAACTAATATACTAATGTATTTCACATTATAAACCTTTACCGAGGGGAAAATCTCAGTCACTGGTGCCTTATAGGATAATATACTAATGTTTTGCACAGTATAAACCTTTAACGAGAGGAAAAACTCAGTCACTGGTGCTTTGTAGGATAATATACTAATGTTTTGCACAGTATGAACCCTTAATGAGGGTAAAAACTAATATACTAATGTATTTCACATTATAAACCTTTACCGAGGGGAAAATCTCAGTCACTGGTGCCTTATAGGATAATATACTAATGTTTTGCACAGTATAAACCTTTAACGAGAGGAAAAACTCAGTCACTGGTGCTTTGTAGGATAATATACTAATGTTTTGCACAGTATGAACCCTTAATGAGGGTAAAAACTAATATACTAATGTATTTCACATTATAAACCTTTACCGAGGGGAAAATCTCAGTCACTGGTGCCTTATAGGATAATATACTAATGTTTTGCACAGTATAAACCTTTAACGAGAGGAAAAACTCAGTCACTGGTGCTTTGTAGGATAATATACTAATGTTTTGCACAGTATGAACCCTTAATGAGGGTAAAAACTAATATACTAATGTATTTCACATTATAAACCTTTACCGAGGGGAAAATCTCAGTCACTGGTGCCTTATAGGATAATATACTAATGTTTTGCACAGTATAAACCTTTAACGAGAGGAAAAACTCAGTCACTGGTGCTTTGTAGGATAATATACTAATGTTTTGCACAGTATGAACCCTTAATGAGGGTAAAAACTAATATACTAATGTATTTCACATTATAAACCTTTACCGAGGGGAAAATCTCAGTCACTGGTGCCTTATAGGATAATATACTAATGTTTTGCACAGTATAAACCTTTAACGAGAGGAAAAACTCAGTCACTGGTGCTTTGTAGGATAATATACTAATGTTTTGCACAGTATGAACCCTTAATGAGGGTAAAAACTAATATACTAATGTATTTCACATTATAAACCTTTACCGAGGGGAAAATCTCAGTCACTGGTGCCTTATAGGATAATATACTAATGTTTTGCACAGTATAAACCTTTAACGAGAGGAAAAACTCAGTCACTGGTGCTTTGTAGGATAATATACTAATGTTTTGCACAGTATGAACCCTTAATGAGGGTAAAAACTAATATACTAATGTATTTCACATTATAAACCTTTACCGAGGGGAAAATCTCAGTCACTGGTGCCTTATAGGATAATATACTAATGTTTTGCACAGTATAAACCTTTAACGAGAGGAAAAACTCAGTCACTGGTGCTTTGTAGGATAATATACTAATGTTTTGCACAGTATGAACCCTTAATGAGGGTAAAAACTAATATACTAATGTATTTCACATTATAAACCTTTACCGAGGGGAAAATCTCAGTCACTGGTGCCTTATAGGATAATATACTAATGTTTTGCACAGTATAAACCTTTAACGAGAGGAAAAACTCAGTCACTGGTGCTTTGTAGGATAATATACTAATGTTTTGCACAGTATGAACCCTTAATGAGGGTAAAAACTAATATACTAATGTATTTCACATTATAAACCTTTACCGAGGGGAAAATCTCAGTCACTGGTGCCTTATAGGATAATATACTAATGTTTTGCACAGTATAAACCTTTAACGAGAGGAAAAACTCAGTCACTGGTGCTTTGTAGGATAATATACTAATGTTTTGCACAGTATGAACCTTTAATGAGGGGAAAAACTAATATACTACTGTTTTTCACATTATAAACCTTTAACGAGAGGAAAAACTCAGTCACTGGTGCTTTATAGGATAATATACTAAAGTTTTGCACAGTATGAACCTTTAATGAGGGGAAAAATTAATATACTAATGTTTTGCACAGTATGAACCTTTAATGAGGGGAAAACCTAATATACTACTGTTTTTCACATTATAAACCTTTAACGAGAGGAAAAACTCAGTCACTGGTGCTTTATAGGATAATATACTACTGTTTTGCACAGTATGAACCTTTAATGAGGGGAAAAATTAATAAACTAATGTTTTTCACATTATAAACCTTTAACGAGGGGAAAAACTCAGTCTCTGGTGCTTTATAGGATAATATACTAATGTTTTGCACAGTATGAACCTTTAATGAGGGGAAAAACTAATATACTACTGTTTTTCACATTATAAACCTTTACCGAGGGGGAAAACTCAGTCACTGGTGCTTTATAGGATAATATACAAATGTATTTCACATTATATACACTTTATCGAGGGGAAATTTAGTTGCAAGTCTGTATAGCGTAGTTTTCTTGCATATATTTAAGTAAACATTTACTTAATTATTTTAAAGTAATAACAAAATGCTTGTCCTGTAAAAAACTTTACAATTAATCACATAGAAGCTTCAATGCAGAGTATGTTTGTGTTGCTTTTCATAATGTCGACATTTCAATCATGTTAATGTTAGTGGAGACGTCACCAGGGAAAGGCTTGCATGATTTGGCTGCTTTATTACGAAAAGATATTCTAAACTTTAGTTAAATAAAGATTTTCTTGAAATAACTTCTATTGCAAATGTTGTTCATAAAGGAGAACGCCATGAAACCTTACATAACTTACTTTTAAACTTCTTATTGTTTATAATAGGAAAGTGAAAACAATGTCATGAAACTTACAAGTTTTAATAATTAATCTTAGACATTTTCTTGTTTATGCAAGAATATTTTTAAATGTATCGTGAAACATAACTCGACTTAATTTTAAACTTATATAAACTAATGTGACGTTTATCATTTTTGAACTCACATTTGTGTTTTTGTATGTATGTATGTTTGTAACGTTTTCACACGAAAACTACTGGACCGATTTAATTTTTTTTTCACCATTAGAAAGCTGCATTTTCATTGAACGACTATATTATTTTTTCGAAAAAAATAAAGGTCCCTAATAAAAATGCATTAATGTAACCCAAGGTGTGAAACAAAAAACCTGTTACTGCGTGAGCTGCAGAAACTATTGAAGATAGAACAAAATAATGTTCTACAATATTATAGAAGGTGTTAATATCTACAAAAAAGTCCAGGATACCATATGTCCAACTACTGTAGTTATGCCACTATAACAACTTTTTTACATTTTAAAAGTTAATAAAAGTACCGACCATATTATTTACACCTCTGTATTAATTATTACCCTTTAAATATTTTGTTAAAGGCTGTTTCAATAGCACTAAAATACTTTTTAAATTATTAAAATCAGACATTTCATTTAAAAGTTATAACGAATTTAAAAATGCCAATCTGAGAAAATAAGTCCGATTTAGTAGCTTTTCCATTGCCACGAGATCAAAATCACGTGGGCGAAACCGTGGGGCATTGCCAGTTTATAATAAAACTATATTTCAGTTTATTTCTTTATAGATTATTTATTTTTATAAATAATATATAAAGGCGACGTTTCTAATCCCACTCTGTACGACTAGACTTTAGTTTATAATACGGTTGATTGTTTTGTATGTCTAGTCATGACAATTTGTTACAATTTGATTTAAACTGCCTCATTGGTCTAGTGGTTAGTATGGTCGACTACAGACATGAGGTCNTGGAGCAGCGTGGTGGGACTATGCTCTAAGAACCCTCGCTCCTCGGAGTGAGGAGGCCTGTGCCCAGCAGTGGGACGATAATGGGCTGCTACTTACTTTACTTACTTACTTACAAAAAAAAATCCAATCTCGTCATTGTCTGTAATACTTTCGCCATCGTCGTCGTAGTCGTCGTCGCTTCAATCGATGGACGTCCACAGCTGGACATAGGTCTCACGTAGTGATGTCCACAAGGCCCTACCTTGCGCCGCCTGGCTCCAGCGGCTACCGGCAACCCTCTTTATATCGTCAGTCCACCACCTTCGGCCCCCAACGTCCATAGGTCCTTCGGACTATGTGCCCCGCCCATTGCCACTTCAGGTTCGCGATTCGTAGGGCTATATCGGAGACTTCGGTCCTGCTACGAATCTCCTCATTTCTGATTTGATCGCGCAGAGAAACTCCGAGCATAGCCCTTTCCATCGCACGCTGAGTGATACTGAGCTTCCGAATGAGGCCCATAGTCAGCGACCACGTTTCCGATCCGTAGGTAAGTACTGGCAACACGCACTGTTCGAGGACTTTTGTCTTCAGGCACTGAGGGATATTGGACGAAAATGTCTTCCGGAATTTCCTGAACGCTGCCCAATCGAGTTGGATTCGGCGGATGGAGCGGAATATGGATATTGGACATAACTAGTTGAGAAGCCCTGCTGAGGTCATCGAACATTGCATTCAAGATATTTCCATCTACGGTTTGCTGACGACGTGGTCATTATAGCAGAGACTCTGGAAGATCTGTAATGCTTTATACATTTCATTTTCCTTGAGGAAGATTTTGAAATTTATAGTAATCGAATAATATACTTTAGAAGTGTGATAAAAAAAATATTACAAACACTTGAAATTAAATTATTTTGCAGAAAGAAATTCGTTGGAAGTTAAAGTTATATATACATACTTTTATAAGTCAATAAGATTACATATAACATTTGAATGGTAAATATAAAAATCTCATGTTATGGTCTTGTGAAAACTATAATAAAATAAATAAATCAAAACATATTATAAAACTAAACAGTCAGACTATAAAAAAAAGATTAAAAACTTTCTTTATAATCTAGACTATAATGCAACAGAAAATATGGTAATCAAATTACAAACACACGCACGCACACACACACACGCGCACACAGAGAGAGAGAGAGAGATATTTACACACACAACCACTTATATTAATTTTATGTCATCGATTAGTTTTAAATTAAGTATTCTTTTTTAATTTTCGTTTTATTATGTGGGTTAAGCGTATTATATTCTAAAATTGGGGAAACACTGACCCCTAAGTCGTGGGCTTAACTAGTTTAGGGGTCCAGTGTGTTTTAATTATGTATCTATCTTTTTTTCATTGTCTTTATGTGAAAGTTTGATAATACATAATTTATATTTAAAGGATTTCACGTTTATATTAGCCAAAACATAATGTTTGTAACTTAATTTACTTAATATTATAAAACCGTATATTTTATTACATTTAAATATTGTTTGTGTTTGATGAAAAAATTGTCCGAAAATTCCGAAAAAAATGCTGTTTAATACAAAGAGTAGTATTTCTAAAGGATTTTTGCATGAACACTGTAAGTCAGGTAGGTAGGCTTTATTCTTTATTGTTCTGGATAGTATCCTGGAAACAACAGTGGATCAATCACAAAGGGAAGTCGGAAAATTGCGACAAACTGCAAAAATAACATTTTTTGTGTGCACTCTCGATAGATGACGACAGGGACATATTGAATTGTTTTTGTTACCCACCATCCCGGGATTGGTACAACACAATTCAATGTTTTCATTTGAAAATTATCTGTCAGTTTTTGTTCTGCACGTTTCATAGTGTGGTTCCTAGATGTTACAAAGTGCAATTGGTTTGAAGGTTATCAACTGAGGCGATGTGAGCAACTAAATCAAGCATCACAGGAAGCACTTAGGACGTAGGTCATCAAGCTTCAGTATCCTGGAGATTGAAATACTAAATCCGGAATCACGGGAAGCAAAAGGTCATCAAACCTCGTGAGTCCTGGTTAACGATGTACTAAAAACCTGTGTTACTGTGAATACTTATGTTAAATGCCCTCAAAACCTTATAAAAGAAGCAGTTCGTATTTCAGACTCAAAAATCACCAAAATTTTCGGCGCCAATAGCTGTCGATGCCTGTGAGTTTTATCTCCAACTAGGTCAACTCGTCGTCTCAACTGCTGGACATAGGTTTCACCTAACACAAAACCCGATCTTGCGCCGCCTGATATCATCTTCCTCATCATCCAAGCTCTTGATATCATCGATCTACCTTGTGGGAGGCTGCCTACATTGCGGTGATCGGTGCGGGGGCCAGCACCTTCGGGACCCAACGTCCCTTGGTCTTTCGGACTATGTGTCCCGCTCATTGCCACTTCAGGTTCGCGAGTTTATAGGGCTATGTCGGTGACTTTGGTTCTGCTATGGATCTCCTCATTTCTGATTCAATCACGTAGAGAAACTCCGATCATAGCCCTCTCCATCGCACGCTGAGTGACTCTGAGCTTCCGCATGAGGCCCATAGTCAGCGACCACGTCTTCAGGCACTGAGGTATATCGGACGAAAATATCTGGCGTAATTTCCTGAACGCTGCCCAACCAAGTGGGATTCGGCGGTTGACCGCCTTCTCGAAATTGGATCTACCTAGCTGGACTATATGTCCCAGGTATCTGTAGTCGTCAACAATTTCGAGAGCTGAGTTCTAAATGATGACTGGGTTTGGCAGTACATGGATATTGCAGATATCCATATTCATTTTCAAGCCCACCTGTTGAGAAACTCTGCTGAGGTCATCGAGCATTGTATTGAGATCTTCGAGAGTCTCTGCCATAATGACCACGTCCTTGGCAAACCGTAGATGTGTGATGTACTCGTCGCTGATGTTGATTCCGTTTCACTCCAAAAGATTAAAAAGCTTTTCTAATTATCTGGGTATTGGAAATTAGTCCAAGCCTGATCTCCCTGCTAATAGCATCTGAGATTACACTATTAAAACTTTTTTAGGCTTATGGTATTTATAACTGGTTTTTCACAAGGCATACAAGAAGACTATTGTAATGAGCAGAAAAACGTTATAATTGCATACGAAATAGTCAAATACTGTCAATTTTTTTTACAATTTATCAGCGGAAACGGAAATGAACTGTGGCACATTTATAACAGCAGACGTGGTCCCCTGATTAATGTCTACTAATGTTATAAAATTGAAGAGTTTGATTTTTTGGTTGAATGAGCTTATCTCTGAAACTACTTGCTTCAATAAATACAAAGTACACATGTCAGAAGTGGAACTTCTTTGGCAAACTAATTTTCAAGTCTTGTTTATATTTATAGAAATGTAAAACTTTAGATTTCCGAGACTTACAGGGAGGTAAAAAGGAATGTTGTTTGTAAATATTAAAAGTACCTAATCTTCAAACGAATTGTCATTAAAAACGCTGCACATGTTCGTGACGCTAATCACGCGTTTCATGCGTAAAAATTTTACCCTCTTTTATGTGACTAGCTTCTGTGACGCAGATTAAGTTCAACTGCGCCACAAAAGCGAGTCAGTCAGATATAAGTTTCAAAGAGTCTTGACATTTGAAGTTTATTCTATAGCTATTCCCCATGGTTTTGCTCGCGTAGTTACGGATGTCTCTTTAAAAATAAAACGTGATACAAAGCTTACCACATTGGACACTTGCATTATGTAATAAAATGAAATAAAGTATAATTATTCGCCAGTTATAGTCCCGACAGTATTAATCCAGTCGTTTTAGAGATTAAAAGAAACAAAGAGATTTAAAAAATTGATTGTTTATCTTTGATTTGGATTTAAAAGAAATATCAAGCATGTCATTTTTTTATTTTATAAAGAGATACTTAAAGAAACTACGCATCTCTCTAGAAGACTATTATGGCTTCATATCTTCTTCTTTTTAAGGCACCACCTCCTAGGGAGGTTATCAAACTCAAACTAAAAAAAACTCTATTCAAGTAGGCTTTTATAGCGGAAGTAGCCTTCTGCGAGACTTTAATCTTGCCAAAGGAGGCCCACGAGCGAGAGAGGGAGAATGCAGAAGATGCTCTTTCTCACCGCTGAAGCAGGCAGCGTTTGTTTGGGTTCTTGCTCCCATCTTCATTAATCCTGCGCAAGCTGAACCTCTGGTGTCCAACTTACAATAGAGGGTTAAAAAAGATTACGAGGTTACCTCCCTCGCTGAGTCGCACACTTCTGACCCTTAGCAGTTTTAAATCGTCAAATACATTATCAGCACACATTTTCATAAAGACCGACAGACAATCTAAAATTACGAGGCTTCCTTGGCACCCTGTCCTGACAAGAGCCCTCAACAAACTCTTTATCTTACCACGATCAGTAGAATATATAGTAAGTAAGTAGCAGCCCATTAACGCCGTATTACTGGGCACAGGCCCATTACGCTGCTCTATTTCTTCACTCTCATAGTCCGATGTGACACGATCAGATAGAGATCAGGCACAGGACCGACTACTTAAGGACCAAGGGGGTGGAGCACACCGACAACTACACAACATAAGATAAATACAGAAGAAAACTCGAACCCAGGACTTTATTAGACTAAACCATACCCGCAGATTTTTGGGCCAGAGGTCCCCCCGCCTTTTCCTCTGTATCATGAGAGACTGGTATTTTTTCTTTCACATCCATGAAACGCTGTTAATTTCAAATTACACTCCACTTTATTTTTTAATTATTTGTATAGGTAGATTGCTAACGTGTATAAAGTGAAGTTTATATCTTTGGGATGTGTCGAAGTCTGCTTCAAATGTTATGAAGTGGGTGGTGGGTTGGTTTGGGGGGGTGACGTACTTGTGAAAAATTCAACGCTCCCAACCGCTCGCTCGCGTGCAGGACGTGATGCAACTTGTACGAAACCGAAAATATTTATGTATATCTATTGCCTGTCACTTGCTACCGACTACAAGTTCCACTAACTTTATTATATTAGTAACTATCCGAAGCGATGGGCTGCAGGACTTTCATAAATTTGACAGGTTAAATATACTTATAATGACCAAGATTCCTTTTAAACTATCCAACGGATTTTAATACAATTTCCAGAAATAGATAGAGGGATCCAAAAGGAAGATTTATATGTATAAAACATACATATTATTGTATATAAAAGCAGAAAAAATTCAAAGTTATGTAATGTGATCTCGTAACATATTTTCGTATCTTTAAATCGCATACGCTGGCTAAGCCTTATAAGCTATATGAAATTAATGTTCTACGGAATTGTATATCTTGAAAAGATCTATAAAAAAGTCCAGGATGGTATACATTTATCTCTAAAGGATAACCCACAGACACCACTTTCATCATTTACATATTACAAAAATTATATGCTATTAACCAAGGTATTTTATACAATAAAGTGTTATTATTTATACAATTGAATACATTACATACATTGTACATTTCGTGTAGGTTAAAACTGCCCTTAAAAGTATATCATTTAAATGGATATCTAAGAAGGTATCATAGATTGGACACTGGCTAGCGTTACTTAAACATCAAAAGTTTCATCAAGAGTAAATTGATATCGGGAGCATTAAGTGATTGGGCATTGTAGTCTGGGTTAATTAATAAAGTGTTTGATTGCACCAGCATTACCCATCAACGCCCACAATATGGAAGTTATGGATGCCATCAATGACGACGTCGGTGGAGAGCCCTACGCTCTTATGCTCTATGCTTCCTTCTCTCTTATTTACCTTTTCTTACTTAAAAGTAACTTTTCTAATGTAACCTCCTTAGTGCTTTCGACAATATAAACATTTTAATGTAACCTTATGACGTTTGACATAATTGTCAGCGATTGACAGATGGGCATATTCTGTATGCATGCGTTTTTAATTGATTTAAGGTAAGTAGCAGCCCATTACGTCCCAATGCTGGGCACAAGCTTCCTCATTCATATGAGAGAGGGTTTTTAGAACATACACAAGTGTACTCTCATAGGCCGACGTGATGGCAATCCGACACGACCGGAGAGAGATCAGGCACAGGACTGACGGCTTAACTTGCTCTCCGAGGCAAGGGGGTGGATCACACCGCCTAATTTTTCCCAACTTCGGCCAAATATTGAGAACCTGGACCTCATGTCTGTAGTTGAACATGCTAGCCACTAGACCAATGAGGCAGTATTAATATATAGATTACAAGACGCCTAATTTAAAATCTCAATACGTCTTGTACGGGAAGCACATCGTCGACCCCATGGTCTGAGACTCGAAAGAAGGTTGCAAAAACACTAGTTCAGAGAATACACTCCTATTTAATATGCACTGCATATGATGACAGAGCCACTGACAAGGGGAATTCTGGCCAATGCCATCGATTATTAGAAGCGTATTAAGTCAAACCTGGGATCTTTATCGAAAATATACACCCCATTGCGCTAAGAGTGGTTGAATTTTCAATTTTTATTTTTCCCATTCTTTGTGCACACGCCCATCGAGAGAATGTACCATAAATGCAAAAGTCACCGTTGCGGTAGATGTTTCCTAAATTATTCATCGCATTCCTTTAGCAATCTTATCCTTCTCTGGCACAGCGTTGTCGAAAATTTAATACGTATCGAGTGGATTATAAGAAAACTCAGTTGAGAAGTTTTCTTCACTATATCTGAGAATGAAAATAATCCATTTATATAAAACTGAGCCCTTATTCCCCTTTGCCGCACATTACGCGTGAACGACTGGATCAATTTCGATAATCCTTTTTTTATTGTATTTATTATAGGCAGAAGAAGGTTCTTATATATAAAATTAAGAAAGTAGCTTGAAACATTACAAATTTTAAGAGAATTTAACAACCACAGTAACTTTTCTAACGTAACCTTTTTCGTAGCAGAATATTCATTCATTCATTATTTATACAATAGTTAACTTATAAATATTTTTATCTTATGCACTTATATTAATAATTGGTATTTCTATAAGTTCTATGCATATTATTTAAATAGAAAGAAAGAAAGAAAATAACTTTATTCGGTAAGGGAAGTAAAGGTAAGTAGCAGCCCATTACTCCCCACGTCCCACTGCTGGGCACAGGCCTCCTCGCTCATATTAGAGAGGGGGTTTTCAGAGCATATACCTGCGGATTGCGGGTTGGCAGGCATAGTACACAAGTGCACTCTCTATTCCATCACTCTCATAGTCCAATGTGACGATAATCCGACACGATCGGACAGAGATCAGGCGCAGGACCGACGGCTTAACGTGCTCTCCGCGGCACGGGGGTGAATCACACCGCCAACTTCCCAACTTCGGTCAAATATTGAGAAAATCTTAATTGAAAACTCAATATTGATATTCGAACTGGCCCGACCCGGGACTCGAACCCAGGACCTCATGTCTGTAGTCGAACATGCTAACCACTAGACCAATGAGTTATTCGGTGCATAGGCGCAATTATATGATATAAACATCTGTGAAAAACATTTATTGAGTAATTGCACTGGTTTAAATGCTGTGAAACCCCCACCCAGCCCCGAAAAGGCAGAACAGCTCGGTGTGCCAGAAACCTGACAAACGGCACCGATTTTCAGCTGCAGCCTATAGCCTAGTCTGACGTCACGGGCAGAGCAAATGATACTGATGTAATATTTATGTATTTATTTGGATACTTATATAAAAGCATCTCAGTTGCGTATACGTGGAGTCATTTTTATAGGCCGTGTGTTAGGCTGCTTGCCTGACGCACGGAAACCATGCTGAGCTGCAGACCTTTGCTGCATTGTTAAGTTTGTTTTATAGTTTTTATTTCATTATAATGCTCTCTTTTAAATTATTATTATTGTTTTACTTTGTATTTCTCATACCTGTAAAATGCGGAATAAATATATTTTTTTAATGTAACCTATTTAGTGCTTTAGACATTACAACCTATTCTAATAAAACCTTCTTAATGCTTTTAACAGTGCAACCTTTCCTGACATAACCTCCAAAGTGTGTTTGACAGTATAACCTATTTTTAAAGTAACCTTATGGTGATTGACATAACTGTCAGCGATTGACAGCCCGTTGCAGATAAATATTTAAAATATTTGTTGTTTATATATTGTTTTGCATTTTTTATGCAATCGAGCGTGTATTTCAATGTGACATTAAATAAACGTGATAATTTTAAAGTTCCGAGACAAAGTTTATGCATATCAATGTTTGAAAAGATTTTTTTCTTGTTACGTCAAAGAAGTATAACTTCTAACGCGTGTACATGAGTACACACGCTTTATTTAACAAACAAATACTTTGTTTATTATTCATAAGTAAAGGTGATTTACGAAATTGTGGTCAATAAAATGGTGGCAATATTAATTTTGAAATGTAATTATATAATCGATTGTCATCAACGATTTTGTAATTAAAGTATTGATGATGTGCAGAAAGATTTGTTAACAGAGGCCCTGGGTTTGATCTCTGATCGATCGAATTTAGGAAACGCAATTATTTCTTACTTTTTAGAGTGTATTAATATATTTGTAAGTCTGTTTTGAAGGCAGTTCTTTTATTTTTAAATTTTTATTTATTTTTAGTGAATCTGAAGTAAACGTGTTGCAATGCAGCAACAAACGTAACCTCATTGCTATTTGATTACAGACACTTATATTTTCTGCCTTAAATCGCACCCTTACTGTAAGCCGTTGAGGAGATCCATTGATCTTCATATTTAACTAGGACTAGCACTTGACCATACAGAAGTTACGGTAGGCAACTCAAACATCTGGATAGCCTATAGAAGATTCTGTCGAGTATCGTTCATTTGCTCCTAAGAATTGAAGAGTTCCGTCACTTTGTCATGGAATCCATCATCAGAACCTAACCAAACTATCACAAAACAACCTTTGAAGTATATCCTTTCCAATAAAAAAAGAATCATCGAAATCGGTTGGCGTGATCTTGAGTTATTCGTCCATTTGTCGCGCACATGCTTACGCAAATTTAAGACTTATCCGGTTTTCTCATGGATGCCATCATCAGAACTGGATTTAAAAACATGGGACCCTATGACGAGCACCAACTTTCATTTAAAAAAAATTAACAAGATAGTCCACCCAGTCGGGAGATATGAGGTAACTAACATAAAAAAAAATACAGACGAATTGATAACCTCCTCCTTTTTTTGTAGAAACCGTAAGAGGTAAACTGCCTTTTACCACATTAGCACGCTTCCAATTTAGACTCTATCATCACTTCCCATCAGTTGTGATCAGAGTCAATCGGTAATCTGTCAGCAATAAAAAAGCTTTGCTGTCCATTATGGAAAATCTGAATTCCGTATTGGAAACAGCTTTCACCTTCGGAATTCATACTCGGAAGTGGTTCACCGTATATTGGAGAATCCCACAGAAATAGGAGGTTGTATTTAGACCGGAATTACTGCGTTTTAATCACTTATGCTCTGTCACGGATGATGAATTTTGATTTCCACGTACGGTAAATGCACTCAGAGTGAAGTGACCCATTGCTCACACGAATAGTTTTTTTGTCTGCAGACATTGATATTGAGGTTTCCTTTTAAAAGAATATTAATTGAAAAATCATACAATAATTTGAAAGATTTAATTGTGCTATTACGACGGAGATTTAGGCACCTTGTAAATAAAAACTAGCTTTCCCCGCGACTTCGTCCGTTTTTGATAATTCAGGAAAATTCTTTTACAAATATGACACTTTAATGAGCTATTTGCAGTGTTTTACTGAAATCCTGTCCATTCTCAGGCTTCGCTTCTTTCTTTCGATTTCATAATATGAGTAAGGATTATTATCTTACACATTTGAGGATAAAACTATTACAAACTAATCAACCAACAGCCTAAATAATAAGTTTCAAGGTTCTAGCTTAGGCTCTAGACTATCTGTGTGCCAAGTTTCATTTAAATCGGGTTAGTCATTTTATTCATTTATTTTACAAAATCCACAGCCCTCTTAAAACTAACATATAATCTAATTAAATTAATTTAAGGCCAATTACGGATTTTACATTTATTTATTGGACTAATAAGCGCCAGTGAGATTGCGCGTGGGTGCGTGGGTGGGTGTGTGTGTGTATGTGTGTGTCTGTGTGTGTGTATGTGTCTGGAGTCAAATTCAAGCTACCTTTTAACTATTTAAATTCATTAATTTTATTAATTCTTTTTGTCGTGAGTTACTTTCGCATTTATAATGAATCTGTTCAAAATGGAACCTGGACCTGGGCTATTAAAGTGCGTAGAATACTTCTATATATGCTAACGTAATTTATATCTATTTACCTGTTTTTTTTGTATGAAAAGATATAAATGTAACTTCCTAAGTTTACTTTCGAAAGTACACTTTACTTTGCATCACATATGCCATCTGAATCTATTCTTATAAACCGGATAAAAATCTTATAAGGAACTCCAATGCTTTGTCATAATATAGTGACATTAGAAGATCTTACAAAGAAAGACAATTCAATTTTATTTTTATATATAGATTGAAAGACAATAAGATAACACAGTTCCTATTTCCGCTTGTGTCAACACGAGGAAGTCTGTAACAAATTTAAAGTTGCTATTTCTGTTTCTATTGTGGCATAATGTCATGTGTTCTGATGGGTTTCTCTAAAATGAGCTAAATTTAATATAAGATTAAGTCCCTTTACTGAATATTATACTTATATATAATAAATAAGTTAAACATCAACTCACCTCATACCTGTGTGTATACAGATGTAATAGAGCTGAAGAGTTTTATTTATTTAAATGCCTTAATCTCTGAAACTATTTGCCCGGATAAAAAAATTGTTTTAGTATTGGATGAGCCCATTTATCGACGAAGACTATAGGCTATATAAATTCATGCTACGATCAATAGGAGCGCAACAACAATGATTAATGATATCTCCCTACTTGAAAGCTGCTACTGCATAAACTGTTAAAGTTACGCAATAATTATATATGACGGAATTGTTCCTCTTATAAATTTGTAGAAAAAAAAGTTTATGAGAGGCTTCGGTCGTGAGTAGTTAACAAACTACTTGGAAATACGTGCTCCCAAGCAAGATATTTGCGCTCCAGTACGTCGTCGTGTAGTAACCATAAGAGGTATATTGCTACTTACTAGATTAGCGCGCTTCCAGCTTGGACTCTATCATCACTTATCAGCAGGTGTAGCCACAGTCAAGCGCTAAACTGTTGCCAATAATACTGCCAGCATCCTACATCTTACAGACGAAGTTTCACAGATCACCTAGTATATAATAGCTGTGTAATTCGAGTTAAATTTGATAGTTCATTTATTTATCTGGACAACAAAATCTCATGTACAGAACTTTTAAATACATAAAGGTAGTGCAAAACATGTAATTTCTCTTATAAGGTACCCACATCGTGCAAACATTGATTTAAACATAATGTAGTAAAAAAAGAAAAACACAACAAGTAAAGAAAAATACAAAAATACTAAGGAAAGGAATTATTGCTTGGAGTTTCTAAACGTTTTTATTATTTTATTTCTGAAGATAAATAGCAATTAGATGTACCAACTCAAAAACCGGTCTCCAAGAGAGAGTGTAGAACAATGCTGCGCAACTTTAAGCAAGGGGAAGGGGAGAGGGTCTGAAGATGCTTTCACTAACGGCATATCCTTGGCCTGTGACATTTACGTATTAATTATTGTCGTGCGGTGAAATCTAGCAAGTTACATGACTTAGAAATACTATGTGACCCAGTGTCTGTATTACCAAGAGATATATTGACTTAGAAATCAAACGAAAACCGTTGAGTAGACAGGAAATGTATTTTTTTATTACAATATCACACTTCAATCAACTATATATGTGAGCCCCTTCGTAAGCTCACTCTTGCGAAGACTTGCCGGTTCAGGATAAATAAAAATGCCACCAAATTCTTCACTCCAACGCTCCGCCGTCTACTTGTCACCAGACGAGTATTTAAGTACGAATTGTTGTTTCAACAGGAATATTGTTCACCGAAATTGGCTTTCTAATGTACGATTTTACGACTGACAAACGTGCACTATTGTGACAAGCAAACGACAATGGTTGTTAATTTATTGGATAAAATTTGACTCCTATGATTGGCGTTTTATTTCTCACCAAACACAGGGATTACATTAATTACACAAATAACTTTATTTTTAGAAATGACAAATATGTATATATGCTATAGCTACAAACATTTTTATATACAAACTTATAAATATCTATTGAGACTCTAAGTTGAAACAAAATATACTATACAAACGAACGATGCTTAAAAATATCATTTAAAGTATTATTTATAAATTAAAGGGAAAAGTCGATTTATAAATTAAAGGGAAAAAGTCGCGAACAATATATATGCAGTAACCTTCTGCAATAGTTCTGGAAGCTTGATAGTTTCACGCTAAGTAGGTTTTCAAGTTTTTCCTAGAGAAAGCTGAGCCACCTGAGGTACCAGGTCGGTGATATCACTTCCCAATCAATCTCAGATAATTTAACAAGTTAGAAAAGATGTCTACGTATGCCTACTACTACTGCTACTACTACTACGTAGCTTACGAGAAGGGAGGATAGCCATGTATACAAGAGGGTAATTAAAGGGNACCAAAAAAAGTGTGAATGAATTGTGTGAAAGAGGATATGTGTGTAAGGGGTGTGAATGTAGAAATGACAGCGGATAGAGTGAAGTGGCGAAAGGAAACATGCTGTGCCGACCCCACCTAGGGGGATAAGGGCAAGAAAAAGAACAACAGAAAAGATGTCTACCATGATTGAGAATAATGAATATACTTCATAAACTTTAGAATTAGCTAATTCTAGCCATGTTACTGTATCTATCATTAGGTTAAGTTAATTATTGAATTTTTAAATTACTTTATGAGATAAATTGATTTCACTCCAACTTATGATATTAATAGTAACTCACTATATAAAAGATTTGCTGATTTCTTACTCTAACATTTACTAGCTCATTCCCATGAGAACGTGGAACGCATTCAACAAATGTGGCTGACAAACGTTAGTGTTTTAGTAAGTAAGCGCTATGTGGGCGTTTCTTTATTATTCAATATACCTTTATTTTCATTAGCATCACGTAGATGTGCAGCGTTTTTTATGCTAATTCGTTCGAAGGTTACGTGGCATTTTTAGCAGAAGCTACAGACTTCGTTCTGTCAAAATGATATGGAATGGCAGATTTCAGTTTTACGAATGATTTTCGAAATGAAATTACAGCATTACTAAATATCTGTAGCTCTTACATTTTGTGACTATTCAATTGATTTTGTACTCTGACGTTAGGAACACACCTACATTGCTTAGACAACAGTGAGTACTTGTAATTTATTATGAACTTTATTGAATAGCAATAAAGGTTAAATTGACTCTACATTTTAGTAAGAAAACGTTTGTATGGGAAACCGAAAAGGGCTTTCCCCTGCAATTATTCGAACTTTTCTCGCCGTAAAAACCATCCTTGGACTTCAACGAATATTAAAAAAAGGAATTGGCAAAATTGACCCAGGCGTTTGAGATTTCAATAAATTATTTGTATTAATTTTCGACATTTTTAAATATTTTAATGACAATTAAATATCTGACTTTTCTTCCTTTTCCCCTCCCTCTAGGTTTCGGAAATCTAAATCATAATAATTTAGCTCAAAGTACTTCACTGTCTTCAATAAAATAATCAAAATTAATCCGGACATGAGGCCTCTAGCGATTTGAATACTTTATTAACGGAAAGCTAATTAAAAAATCGTACTATAATTTGAATGAGTACTTGGACGATAAAAAAGCGTGGAAGTGAATGGGTTGCCCTAATCATAATAGCATAAATTATAATGACATTGCAATCGTGATGATGACAAAGTGACAACGTGTAACCTCGTGACATTAGATTTTATTTCGGTCTATAATACGTTTATCATACATAATACTAGCTGTTCCCGCGACTTCGTCTGCGTGGGATGATTGGGTAGCATTTTCATCAATTTAGGCAACTTCCTACCAAATTTCAAGTCTCTACGCCTCCAGTTCCAGAGATATCCAATGGATACCTGTATATCTCATATATATATATACAAATTATATATTATTGTTCTGGAAATTGAAAGAGAAAATTGAAATTGTCTCAAAGGGCTGGACTGGCTGTGCATGCTGGAGTGTTGGTGCCAACACTTATGTATGGTAGTGAAAGTTGGGTATGGCAGAAGAATCACAAAAGACGAGATGAGAGCGTTGAGAAGTATGAGTGGATTAAAACTGAGTTGCAGAGTAAGAAATAGTGTGATAAGAGAACGTTGTGGTATAAAAGAAGACGTAGTGACTAAAATTGAGAAAGGTATGCTTAGATGGTTTGGGCATGTAGAGAGAATGAATGAAAGGAGATTGACAGAAAGAATTCAAGAATCAAATCCAGGCCATTTTAAATAAGGGCCAGGTCAAGAGTACTCTAAACCGACGAACTTGCATGAAAGGTAATGAGAACCAACACGGTTTTGTTAAAGGTAGGTCTACAATAACGAACCTTGTTTCTTACACGAACTGCATTGTAAAATCTGTAGACAATCAAAAACAAGTAGACGTTATCTACACAGATTTTACGAAAGCCTTCGATAAAGTATGTCATACCAATCTTTTACTTAAATTATCGCGTTACGGTTTTACTGAAAGAATGTTAAGCTGGTTTTCATCATACTTACACGAGCGTTCACAGTATGTAGTACTAAAAGGATATGAATCGGATTTATACTCTGTCAAATCGGGTGTTCCGCAGGGATCCCATTTGGGACCGTGGCTCTTTAATTTATATATAAATGATTTAGGCGACTCAATAAAGTACAGTAGGATATTTATGTTTGCAGATGATGTAAAATTAGTAAAACAGATTGAAAATTCAGAAGACTCTACCTTACTACAGAGTGATATCAATGCTCTGGATGACTGGTGCCATACTAACAATATGATTTTAAACCCTACTAAATGTTTTCATATATCTTTTACTAGAAATTTAACTCATAAACACGATACTACGTATAATATAAAAGATGTTATTTTAAAGAAAGTAAATGAAATAAGAGATCTAGGCATAATTTTCGACAGTAAACTTACCTTCGTGCCACATATAGATGATGTTATTGCTAAGGCATCAAAAATGTTAGGGTTTTTAATAAGAAACAGCAAAACATTCAAGAATAGCAAAACCAAATTCATTTTATACAATTCTTACGTTAGAAGCATCTTGGAATATTGCTGTGTGGTATGGTCGCCTTATTATTATACACATAGCTTACGAATGGAAAGAATACAAAAACGACTCCTAAGACACCTTTCCTTTTTTTGTAATGTCAATAAAACTTTAACGAATTACAATGAAAGACTTAATTATTTCAAATTAGATAGTCTCTCTTCTCGCAGAAAATTACTGGACCAATGCTTTCTATACAAAATAATGCGTAATTCATTAGATGCCCCACAAATACTGAGACAAATTAATGTAAGAATACCAAGACCTAATGCTCGAGTCAAATTGGGAACATTTGTTGTACCACATGCTAAAACAAATCTTGGTAGTCACTCTCCCATACCCCGTATCACACGGCAATACAATAAACTTTCTGACGAGCTAGACCTTTTTAAAGACTCATATAGCCACTTCCGGAACCGAGTTACGAAATTGTTGAGGGATGCGAGGGTTTCTGACTATAAGCATAAATAGCCATTTATTTTTCAATTCTAACTTTTTTTTTTAAATTTTTATATTTTTTCAATTTTTTTCAAATTTAATTTTTTTTTAAACTTCTTAAATTTTTATATAATCTGTAATAGTATATAATTTTATTGTATTTTTAGACTAATTTAATATTAACTCATGTTGTGGCTACCTTAAAAAGTTGCACACTTCAACAATGTATAGATGTAAGTTTTTTTTAATATTTTAAGACATTAAGTGTAGTAACTACTGGTGGTCCTTAAATAAATAAATAAAAGGTTTAATGAGAATGAAAGAAGCGAAAGAGATACGCAAGGATCGTGGCAAGTGGAAGGACGTTGTCTCTGCATACCCCTATGGGAATGAGGCGTGATGCTATGTATGTAAATTGAAAGATCACAACGTTATTTTATATACCGTTTTGATATTTCTCGATTCTGTTGTATTCAGTCTGTGACGTTCTCACGGTGAGGAAGATGTACATTCTTCATACCAACGTAGGAACACGTTGTTTATATTACAAACCTGTAGAAGGTCATAAAAGGAAAAGCAGCAGGATTGTTCCTACAACATAAAATAAACAACAAACTAAAAATCTATTATGTTAACAGCTATAATTGTGGGACTTTTGCTAAATGGACTCATAATGCTCTGGGTATAGCTCACAGATACAAACATAAAAATTTCAGTCGTGCATTGGAAATAACGATACAAAAGTGCTATAAAAACCTACTTGAATAAAGCCTTTTTGAATGTCATTTATGTAGCTATGTCTAAACACTTAAAATGCTAACGTAACATTGTCATGAGTTAACACGTTGCTAAACTCATTAAAATTCTGCGAAAGTGCATCCCGTTTAAAAACAACATGTTACGTGTATAGTGAAAGTTGATGACACTAAACGTCTCTATGGTGATGTCGTATTATTCACAATATACCACTTTACGCAATATAAATATCATTTCTTTGCAAAATACATACACATCATCACGCCTTATTCCCTTCGGGGCAGGCAGAGACAACGTCCTTCCACTTGCCACGATCCTTGCATATCTCCTTCGCTTCTTTCATTCTCATTAAACCTTTCATACAAGTTCATCGGTTTAGAGAACTCTTGACTTGTCTTCCCCTTCCAACTTTCGCATTAACTTTTGACTCATAAATCCTTTTTGTCAGTCTCCTTTCATTCATTCTCTTTACATGCCCAAACCATCTAAGCATACCTTTAAAAGATTCTGCCGAGTATCGGTATTATGCTCCTGAGATTTGAAGAGTTCCGTTGCTTTGTCATGGATCCCATGGTCAAAACCTGAGCAAACTATCATCAAACAACCATTGAAGTTTCCAATAAAAAACGAATCATCGAAATCTGTTGGAGTGATCTTGAGTTATTCGTCCATTTGTACATGCTTAATGCAAATTTAAGACTTATTCGGTTTTCTCATTAATGCCATCATCAGAACTGGACGAAAAAGAAATGGGTCCCAACGACAAGCACCAACTTTTATATAAAAGCATCATTAAGATCGATTCACCCAGTCGAAAGTTATAAGGTAACCGACATTTAAAAAATATAAACATACAGACGAATTGATAACCTCGTCGAGTGTTTGAAGTCTCGTTTCCACTAATTACAAAGACATATTCTTTAATAGAAGATTATATGAGAGTTGTTTTATGTAAAATACAGTATATAAAAGCAATTAAAAGAATAAGGAAAAGAAGTTTTACACAAATAATATCAACAACAAATTAAAAGTGTTCATTGTAAATGTGACATGCACGATAAATTAATGTATTTTTGCCGTAGTTAGTCAAAGGTGCAGTGGTTTTTTTTGTTGTTGGGAAAGGCATTTACGGTTCCCGACTGTGGGGTTGGTAGTGTGGGAAAACAATATCCACTAAAACACAGTGGGACCGTCGTCAACCGTAAGCGAGCCAGGGGTTTATTAAGGCATTCCTCTCTGACCCCTTGGTTGCAGCCGAGTCACAGATTCTTTAAAGGAGGGAAGCTGTATGAAGCTCCTCTTCCTGTTTCCTACTCGTCATAGCTGGAGTGTCGGCGACAATCACCCTCTCTCTTTGCCCTGCCTCATTTAGCAAGATGACAGTCTCACAAAAGGAGTTAGTACTAATGAGTATTACATCAATAATACTCGCCAGTAAGAGGTCTGAGCTGATCATCATATATCGCTGAGGTCCTCAGTTTAATATAGGTATATGCCGAAGCCACCATTACTGGTGAGCACCAGTACTAATCTGTAGGAGAGCGATCCGTGCTCTCTGCCCAGCCATTTGTCCAGATGGGGGGGATTAACCCCTCTACTTTGACGTTGGGGGCCAAAGGTGCTGGAGTGGCGACCCCGCACCGGACGGCGCAGTGTAGGGAGCCCCCCACAAGGTGGACCGACGACATAAAGAGGGTCGCCGGTAGCCGCTGGAGCCAGGCGGCGCAAGATCGGGCCTTGTGGACGTCATTACGTAAGACCTATGTCCAGCAGTGGACGTCCATCGGTTGAAGCGAACCCCTCTACTGGAGACGTCACGGCTCTGTTTGTTAGAACCCTTATCACCTCATCAATGTCCGGTGATTCCCTGTTTCTTGCGGCTACTCTGCACTGATAAGCAGCCGTGAGAACTTCCGCCCTAAGCTCCCATGGGGGATCACATGCCAGTGTTGCTGCAATCCATGACACTGTATTACTCTAATCGCTATTACTCTCTGGGCCTGCTGGCATTTCAAATTAATATTTCTCAAGAGAAATTTAGAGTTAACTAAGTTATTAAGATATATTTAAAAGACATATAATTATCGTTTGTAGCAATCTCCTCCAGAAAACTTTAAAGTATTTCAAGCAATTTATACAAAACCTTGACAAATCATATCTATTAGTGAAATTCGTTGAGTAGTATTCAAGTTAGAAGGTAGAATAAGAGTCTTAGGATTTCGTTTCATTACTAAAGTTCCAGTTGACTTTACTCTCGTTGTGCTGCCAATTCAAACTAAATGTTGGTAGAAGGTATATTGAATTGTTTCAAATATTCATTCCATTAATAGTTTCTCGTCGTGCAATCTCTTGATTGCTTACCTTTTCACTGTTAGTCTGGTTGTGTCGTCTATTTGTATTGTATAAGAGTGGACTGTATATCAAACTAACAGTAAAGAGTTGGTTTTCTGTTTCATCATTTCAAATTTGTGAAGATGTTTTTACAGTCTATATATAAACTGATCTATGTTACATAGGTGAGGGCATCACAATATTGTATTATATGAATACTGTAGGTATTTATTATTTGTTTTTATGATCTCTTTGTGCACCAGTCATCAACTTTTGCAAATACTTTTCCTTAAGGTTGTCTGGAAGAAATGGCTGATTAGGCCGCCTTTTTGTACATTCACTTAAACATTTTGAGTATTTGTCATTCTGTATGTTGCTAATGGCCTAGTTGGTGAAGCCTGTTCGGAAATCGTTGTTTCATTTTATAAACTGACATGATAAATCCACAGATCCCGGAAACAATTCAGGTCTGTACTCTAAAAACCCTCCTTCCCATGATTTGAGGAAGTCTGTGCCCAGCACTAGTATATTAATGGGCTTCTTACTTCTTTATACAAAAAAACATCTTCTTCAGTTTGTTCCGGTTAATCTGAATAGTTTACCAACAATTTAATCATGCTTTTATGTCTTAAAAGTAAGGCGATATACAACCCACTACAATCTGTGTAAATTTATATTATTTTATACCTTGACATTTTATATTCCTTTCACATCTCGACATTCTCATGCCTTAAATATACTGTTGTTTATAAAATCACCTGTCTCCTTGATTAAGCAAAATATCGTTATTAATATTGTAAGTTATTTAATCAATTTGCCTATATTATTATGTACATCATCAGGTATATTTTAGCGAAGTAGATTGACATACTTTAATTGTTTTTAGACTTCTTGTGCGCTAAAAACGGCGTCTCAAGTTTACCTTTTTGTCGATATAGGTTAGTTTGGTTGTAATTTCATCAGATTTTAACTTATGATACCGTTGAAGATGGTAAGAGGTAATTTAGGTCATGGTAACAGCATCGTACTGGAAGCTACGTTCCTAGAAAACACAAGTTTCTAAACCTTCACTTTCACAAATACATTAACGATGAGAGTACTTACGGCGTTTCATTTTGACGTGAATACGTCTTTAAAATCAAACCCATAGGGAAGCAATCAAAACGAATGATTACAAAATCGGGGCTTTCAGTTTGATCTGGTAGCTGCATATCTATCACTTCCATCCGAAATACAATTGCACCACTGCATAGTTAAAGGATCAAATAATTTATTACGCTAAGTAAGGACCGTAACACATCACGCGCGTCGGAGGAGGAAGCCCCATTACGAGACGTATACAGCCACATTTTTTTTTAACATTGCTGTAGTGAAGTCAATCAGTGACTACAGCTCTTGAATTATGCAAATGCGGAAAGATTCTACTGAGAAGAAACCGGCTATAAACTCAATAAAACAAAATAAAAAGCCTTGTTTTTTCTTATTTGGCAAGAACCCCACTATGGATGAAGGCCTCCTCCATAGACGCCCACTGATCTCTATCTTGTGCAGTTTCTATCAAATCAAATCAAATCAAAAATATCTTTATTCAAGTAGGCATATTACAGCACTTTTGAATCGTCAAATTATATTTTTTTTCCACACTCTGATTCTAATATACATCTGATGACGGTACTCAAGATCGGCTTAAAATCTAAAGTTACGAGGGTTCCTTCGCGCCCTGATCCGAGAAGAACCCACAACAAACTCAGTCGGGTTTTTTTTTTTACCATCATCATTACAATAACAAATTAGTTTACTATATTTTAATTAAAATTAGAGCAATTTGTTCACTCCCAAGCGTTTCTATCGTCTAGGTAATCTTGCAACTTATAATACGATTTTTCTATCAACTTTCTTTTAACAAAGACTTTGAATTTATTAATTGACATCTTTAGAACGTCTTGTGGGAGTTTATTATAGAAACGTATACAGTTACCCTAAAATGAATTGTTAATCTTATGCAGCCTACTAGAATTTACAACAAGTTTGTTTTGGTTTCGCAAGTTATATGATGTACATTCACTCTTTTTATTAAAAGAGTCAATGTTTTTATGTACATACAACAATTTTTCTAAAATATATACGTCCATCTAATACATATATATCCATCCCTGGCCAGCTGTTTTTACTATGTCATCAGCCCATCTCGTAGACGGTCTTCCTCTGCTTGGTTTTCCAATTGGGCCTTTCCACTGTGTCACCCGCTTAGTCCATCGCTCATCTTTCAATCTTGCCACATGGCCTGCCCATTTCTATTTTAGTCTCCGGGCATGATTTAAAGCATCAGTGGCTTTTGACATATTTTTTATTTTTGTATGTCTTATTTTCTGAATTTTCCTTATATTTAGCGTACTTCTTTCTAATCCCCTTTGGCATGTGATAATTTTTTTCTTTTCTGTTTCTTTCCAAGTTTGACAGGCATATTACTCTTGAAGACTTCCTTCAAGCTCCAGTATTTGTTCCAGGTCAGTTGAATACGTCTCGTCTATTTCTGAATAGTTATTGTTCCTGTCAAAACTTATTTGTTTACCCAAGTAGATGTATTTTTTTGTGTACTACATTGTCTACAAATATGGTCTCTGCACGATTTGTCATCAGCATAGTTTTTGAGAGATTCATCTCTAGTCCTACTTCTTTACCGGTCGCATTTAGTGATTCGATCATAGCTTCTAGTTGCGAATTTGATGTATATGATAAACTCATTAATTACTTTTTAAAGTTGATATGGAAGGTTACATTCTGTAACATCTAACTTCCATGTGGTAATGTTCGTATCTCATAACAAACTTCCAGAAGATCTTCTAGAGACGTCTCCTAATAAATTAAAATCCTTTGTCGGAGTGTAAGAGTCTGTGGATCGCTGGCCCCATCTTTGTATCGGCGTGGGGGCAGAGTTAATAAGTAGCAGTCCGGCGCGTCTCTCGGCAGTTCTCAAGTGGCGGTCGGCCGGAGTGGTCGACTATTGAAACTGTCGCGTTCCGAGCTATTAGTGTTAATGACTTTGTGTAAATTGATATCAAGAACATTAAGTGATTGAACATTATAATCCGAGTTAATTAACAAAGTGTTTGATTGCACCAACATTTCCCACGAACGCCCATAGAATAAGAAATTAAATAATGTATCCTACGCCCTATGTATAATAACCTTACGCCCCTGTGCTTTATGCTTCTCCGTTCTCTCTCTTATTCTCCGACATATTTATTAATGATTATGGTAACAATTGTTGTGTGCTCTTCTCAGAACAAGAGAAGCGCTGAAGGCCTATTTAGATGTAGAGTTTGAATCTGTATAACAATTTAATAAGAGATCACGTGTAAAAATATATACGCCATGTTAATACTATGATATTTTAGCAAAATTAGTTGTGAATGTGCTTATCACGTCATAATGGCGCATTAACTAGTTCCAAACAAAGGCCTCTATAATAGCATTATTTCGCGGACGATATATCTGATGTCTGCCTGAATTGCTCGGAAATTCTGGCGACCGTTAAAATGATACTGAACTTGCACTGAGTTAATTAGCTTGAATTACCATCGCAACACAAATTAAATGACCAAATATCAAGAAAATCTTTTATCGCGCTTATTAAATGTGGGCATGGATGACAAGATCATTTCTGTATACTTTAACGGTCGTGCCTTATTAGCTGCATGGGCTATCTGCTTCAATCTCTTTCTATCCTCGCTTTAATGGCTGTTGGAAGCCCTTATACTCTTCATTTCATCGGACCAACAGGTAAGAGCGCAACCCCTTGGTCTTTTTCCTTCAACCCTTCCTACCACAACCGGTTTCTCCAGGTTATCTGGCTGTCTTCGGGTAAAATTACTAAAATATTGGAGTACTCCTTGGCAGCATTTGTAGTAAATATTGTTCTCTATCCTTGGCTTCATTTAGAGCTATTGGAAGCCCTTATACTCTTCATATGATCGGACCAACAGGTAAGAGCGCAACCCCTTGGTCTTTTTTCTTCGACCCTTCCTATCACAACCAGTTTCTCCAGGTTATCTGGCTGTATTCGGGTAAAATTACCAAAATATTGGAGTACTGTTTGGTAGCATTTATACTGAATATTTTTCTCTATCCTCGGCTTCATTTAGGGCTATTGGAAGCCCTTATACTCTTAAATTGATCGGACCAATAGGTAAATGAGCAACCCCTTGGTCTTTTTCCTTCGACCCTTACTACCACAACCAGTTTCTCCAGGTTATCTGGCTGTCTTCGGGTAAAATTACCAAAATATTGGAGTACTGTTTGGTAGCATTTATACTGAATATTTTTCTCTATCCTCGACTTCATTAAGGGCTATTAGAAGCCCTTATACTCTTCAATTGATCGGACCAATATGTAAATGAGCAACCCCTTGGTCTTTTTCCCTCGACCCTTCCTACTACAACTAGTTTCTCCAGGATATCAGGCTGTCTTTTGGTAAAATTACCAAAAGATTGGAGTACTCCGTGGTAGAATTTGTAGTGAATATTTTTCTCTACCTTCAGCTTCTTTTAAAGCTGTTGGAAGCGCTTATAATCTTCATTTGTTCGGACCAATGTTTGGGTAACCGATCACACAACCAATTTCTTCAAGATATCTTGCTGTCTTAGGGCGATATGACCAAAACAGTAGATTAATAGGAGGTGGTGGATTACAAGAAAGCCAGCCTAAAAGGTTACCTGTTGACTGTGATCTCGTATGATGATAAATATTGATGTAGACGAAGATGTAAGCGCGTTAAAGCTGGTAAGCTAATTTATGGATATGAATTCTATACATCACATCGTACCAGAAAGTAATTTTAGGGGGGTAACCAACCACGGCCAATGCCTCGTTAAAATAAGTTTCAAGCCTTTTTTTCATATCTATTCACCTTTTAAACGTTCCCTGGACTTCCACAAATAATTCAAAACTAGGATAAGCCAAATCAGTCCTGTCGTTATCTAGTTATAAGGAGACTAACGACCAGCAATTCATTTTTATATATAAGAAGATTCTTAAAAGCAAGCTTAAACAGCAGTTTCTTACCGTTACTTCCCTGGTAACTACCGAGCGCTGGTATATTCGCTATCGATGGTTAAATTAGGAAATCTTATGGTGTTTTTCTATTGTTACAGCTACGATCGTGGTCAGCCCTTCACATTCCAGTTGGGTGCTGGGCAAGTCATCAAGGGTTGGGACCAAGGGCTTTTGGATATGTGCGTTGGTGAGTACTCCCACTTGTGGGCATTTAAAGCTTTTACCATCTTAACCCGTTTATTGCTGGTTTAGACGAATAGTTTTTATATGGATTATAAACAACCTGTAGTTAATTTACAGACTAATTGGTAACAATACAAAGTAAAACAACAAAACATAAATTAGTAACAAAATAAATCATTGGTCTAGTGGTTAGCATGTTGATTGACATCAGGTCCTGGGTTCAAGTCCCGGGTCGGGCTACTTCAAAAATCGATATTGAGGTTTCTCTTAAAATTTTTTCAATATTTGCCCGCAGTTGGTATTTTGGCGGTGTGCCCCACCCCCGTGCCCCGGAGAGCACGTTAAGCCATTGGTCCTGCGCCTGATCTGTCAGCGGTCGTGTCGGATTCCCGTCACATCGAAGTATGATAGTGAAGGAATAGGGAGTGCACTTGTGTACTCTAATAACCCTCTCTCATATGAGTGAGGAGGCCTGTGCCCAGCAGTGGGATGCCAATGGGCTGCTACTTACCTTAACTTTTTATTGTCTAGAGTCAAATTAAGGCACATACGTATAAATTCTTTAATGAGCTATTTGCAGTGTTTCAACACGACGAGCTTATTGTACTTTCTCAGGCTCTAGACCTGTGTGTCCAACCTTTTTTAGGCCGTGCTCTACCTTGACATTTCCAAAATTTGTATGTCCTTCATACATAATTGTTAACCTTTATCCTTCAGAAAAATCCTTGTCGAAGTTTACGGATTAAAGTCGTGTCAAATGCATTCTTGAATTGCCCCCTTTTAACTATCAAACGACCCCCCTGTGGGACTTGGGCCCCACCTTAAGAAACACTTTTCGATTCAGTAGTTTTAGCGTGAAACTGCAACAGACAGAGTTACATTCGCATTTATAATATTAGTAAGAGTTATTTTACACCCTTGAGGGTAACACTTTTACAGACTGTGAATGACATTTATTTATATCAAATACATACATAGCATCACGCCTCATTCCCCTCGGGGTAAGCAGAGACAACATCCTTCCACTTGCCACGATCCTTGCATATCTCCTTCGCTTCTTCCATTCTCATTAAACCTTTCATACAAGTTTCCTTATTTAAAATGTCCTGGATTTGGTCCAGGAACGTTCGCCTTGGTCTTCCCCTTCCAACTTTTGCATTCACTCTTGACTCATAAATCCTTTTTGTCAGTCTCCTTTCATTCATTCTCTCTACATGCTCAAACCATCTAAGCATTAAATCACAACGTTCTTTTATCACACTATTTGTTACTCTGACACTCAATTTCAACCCACTCATACGTCTCAACGCTTTTATCTCTATCACATTTATTTGACTTTTGTGATTCTTCTGCCATATCCAACTTTCACTACCATACATAAGAGTTGGCACTCTTTGAGACACCATCTGGCTATTCATAAAGGCGCGCAGGGCACCATTTACCATATTTTCTGCATTCACTCTCCTTTCAATATCACTTTCACATGTTCCATCTTTTGTAAATTTAGATCCCAAGTACACAAATTCTTTCACCTCTTCCACTTGTTCCCCATCTATCAAAATATTGCCATTCATCATAGATTCATCTCGTTCAAAAAGCATAACTTTCGTTTTGTTTACATTCACTTTCATTCCTTTCCCTTTCAAAGCTTCATTCATAATATTTAGCATCTCCTGTAGCTCATTAGCGGATGACGCAAGTATTACTTGATCATCAGCGTAGAGTAAACATTTGATGAATAATTCTTATACATACTTTCTTTTAAATCTGTCAAACAGTTATCCATGAATAGGTTGAACATCCATGGTAACGCAACACATCCCTGTCGTCCCGTTTATTCTGACACAAGCACTAGAACCCTCATAGAGAGACTTTAATGCCTGAATCAGATTACCTCTCACCCCATACGTAGATAACTTTGGCCACAGCTCTTTCCTATATAATTCATATCATATCTACAGTCTAAGAAATTTGCTTCAAGCTTCTGGCTCTGAAAATGACGATGCCATAATCCCTTACAGCCCATTTTTCCCTTTTCATCCTCTAAACGATCTGTGTACCAATTTTCATTTAAATCACTTCAATAGTATTGTTGTAAAATTGTGATTAATATAATTGTGTAGAATTTAGCACTGGACTTTGACCGTATATACAACACATTCTATTGACTTGATTTTGGTTTGTTCACCTTGTATATGCCACTTTATGGACAATACACTGATATACTCCTGTAACATTACACTCACTCTGAACAACAACAATACGTCATTGCTTAGCTGTAAATATATGTTTTTTTTATTGCTAAAAGGTTAACGTTTGGCTGTGATCACTCCTGATGGTAAGTAATGATACAGTTTAAGATAAAAGCGCCTAAGCTGATAAGAGGCAATCTACCTCTTATGGTTTCTACACAGCATCGTATCGGAACAAAAAACTCTTTGTTTGGCGATACCTCGTTACTGGTAACTAGCCACGGCCAAAGTCTTCCACCAGACTCAGACAAATTAAACAAAGAAGGAGAAATCATTGGTTAGCAAAATTAGCAGGCATTGTGATGTGAATCTTTTCGGTAAAGGAAAAAATCGTGATGAAATTTGCACATCCCGAGATGGGACACCGGTTTCATAGGTATGTATAGCCTGCCAAATCGAAGTGGAACACCATGGTGGGTCTATGCTTTAAAACCTTTTATCCTATGAGTTAGGAGGTCTGTGTCCAGCAGTGGGACGTTAATAGGCTGCTGCTTACCTTACTTTGTTTACCCTTGGTTCTGATGACATTACAATTTAATATATTTTGTATCATTAGACACAAAGAGACATATCATTAGACATTCACTGATAACTCTGTTAAAGAACTAAACGTTAAATGATATGATACTGTTAACTGTACCTTCCCTATACATATATGAAGTGTGTTTGTGTGTAAATACACATTTAGACCAGTTTGAAAAACGGTATGATGGGACACAATTTAAACGATTTCGATTGACTGTGATCTCACCTGATGGTACGTGATCATACAGTCTAAGATGAAAGCGCGCTGGTAGGGTGGTAACTAGCCACGGACGAAGCCTCCCACCAGTCCAGTCTCAGACAAATTAGAAAATACAATTTTCTAAATTCGTCCTACCGGGGATCGAACCCGGGACCGCCGCTAGCAAAGCGAATACTCGCACCACTGCGCCAGCGAGGCCGTCAAAATCATTTAGTTAAGACCCAGTACAAGAACACAGCTTTATGATAGAAACTTTCACGTCCTGGCTGTTAAAATTTATAATAAATTACCCAACCATAAATAATATTAACATAAATTGAAAAAATATTTTGAATGAAGCTTTGAAAGGGAAAGTAATGAAAGTGAATGTAAACAAAACGAAAGTTATGCCTTTTGAAGGAGATGAATCTATGATGAATGGCAATATTTTGATAGGTGGGAAACAAGTGGAAGAGGTGAATGAATTTGTATACTTGGGATCTAAATTTACAAGAGATGGAACATGTGAAATTGATATTGAAAGGAGAGTAAATGCAGAATGTAAATGGTGCACTGCACGCCTTTATGAATAGCCAGATGGTGTCTCAAAGGGCTAGACTGGCAGTGCATGCTGGAGTGTTGGTGCCAACACTTATGTATGGTAGTGAAAGTTGGGTATGGCAGAAGAATCACAAAAGTAAAATAAATGCGGTAGAGATGAGAGCGTTGAGAAGCATGAGTGGATTAAAACTGAGTGACAGAGT
>JACTOM010000882.1:975863-991313 GCA_015832385.1 Elymnias hypermnestra | reverse complement strand
ATATTGAGTTTTCTATTAAGATTTTCTCAATATTTGCCCGAAGTTGGGAAGTTGGCGGTGTGATCCACCCCCGTGCCTCGGAGAGCACGTTAAGCCGTCGGTCCTGCGCCTGATCTCTCTCCGATCGTGTCGGATTCCCGTCACATCGGACTATGAGAGTGAAGGAATAGAGAGTGCACTTGTGTACTATGCCTGCCAATCCGCATTGGAGCAGCGTGGTGGGTCTTTGCTCTAAAAACCCTCGCTCCTCGAAGTGAGGAGGCCTGTGCCCAGCAGTGGGACATTAAAGGCCTGCTACTTACTAATGATGATGGTAACAAAAAAAATACCCGACTGAGTTTGTTGTGGGCTCTTGAGATTTTAACCCGTTCTGGAGTACCATCATCAGACGTATATTAGAATCAGAGTGTGGGAAAAAAATATAATTTGACGATTCAAAAGTGCTGTAATATGCCTAATTGAATAAAGATATTATATTGATTAGATCATGAATGTAGATGTGTATCCAATGATTCAAAAGGAGGTAATTAAAAACTAAGTGATATAAAACTTTTATGTTAACGAGAATCAATCTATAGTCCGTCTACGCTGGACAATGCTAGTGTATACAGATTTTCACTAAAACCGTTTACCATATTTTTGTTTTGCTTCATTCCTATTATATCAAAATTCGCGTTAAAAAAATGTTGTTGATGCGTGTACAGTTTAACAAGTTTCATAAGCTTCGAGCCGTATTACACCAAGTACCGTGAGAGACGAGGTGTGGCCCGCGACGTTGTTGAGAAAAACACGACCAAGTTTTATATTATTCGCTTTAAATAGACGCAAATGTAGTAAATAATATTTGTAGCCATTCAAAACTACAACATACTTTATTCAAGTTGGCTAAAAAAATCTTTTAAACCTTAGTTGGTAATAAATCTGAAAGTGTATACAAAACGAAAGCTATGCTGTTTGAAAGTGATGAATCTATGATGAATGCCAATATTTTGATAAATGGGCAACAAGTGGAAGAGGTGAAAGAATTTGTATACTTGGGATCTAAATTTACAAGAGATGGAACATGTGAAAGTGATATTGAAAGAGGAGTGAATGCAGGGAATATGGTAAATGGTGCTCTGCACGTCTTTATTAATAGCCAGATGGTGTCTCAAAATGACAGACTGGCTGTCCATGCAAGAGTGTTGGTGTCAAAACTTACTTTTTGGGCATGCAGAGAGAATGAATGAAAGGAGACTGACAAAAAGACTGGACCAAATCCAGGACATATTAAACCAGGGCCAGGTCAAGAGTACTCTAAACCGACGAACTTGTATGAAAGGTTTAATGAGAATGAAAGAAGCGGAGATATGCAAGGATCGTGGCAAGTGGAAGGACCTACCCCGAAGGAAATAAGGCGTGATGCTATGTATGTATGTTACGAATAGTTGATTCTACGGGGAAGAAACTGGTAATAGACTTAAATGATCTTGAACGTTATAATATGCCTTTTGTAAAAGGATGTGGAGTCAAATCCAAGACAGATTGCGGTATCATATTAAAAATACCCGACAAATTATTTCTGAAACTTTTTCACTCTAAAATATGATAAAACAAGTTTGTTTTTACTTCTTTCATTAAAATTGTGTTCTTGTTGTTGTATAAATTAATATTATTACAGATTTCGTTGACCTAAAATATATGCCTTTTGTTATATATAATGTCGTATCACGATGTATATCGACAATGGACTCTGAATTTACATAATCGATTTAAAATGTATTAAAGGGTACATACGACGATTGCAATTACATAGATATATATATAGTAGCAGTTAGTTTGCCACAATGGCATCAGGTTCTATCAAACCAAACATTAGTTTTTTGAGAAAGTACAGATTTAACAATATTAAGGTTCTACTGTTAAAGGCTACACTCATAAAAAAGTGCGTGTGTACTTATTTAAACGCCTTAGAAGTTATACTTCTTTGGCGTAAAAAGATATAAACCTTTTCAAACAATGATATGGTATGATCGAGATCGAGTGGTGAGGAATGAGCTGTGGTCAACGTTATCTACGTATGGGGTGAGCGGTTGTCTGATCCAAGCATTGAAGTCTCTCTATGAGGGTTCTAGTGCCTGTGTCAGAATAAACGGAGCGTACACGGAGTGGTTTCCTGTCGAAAGAGGTGTTCGACAGGGATGTGTTGCGTCACCATGGCTGTTCAACCTTTTCATGGATAAATGTTTGACAGATTTAAAAGAAAGTATGTATGGGTTAAGAATGAATGAATTACTCATCAAATGTTTACTCTACGCTGATGATCAAGTAATACTTGCGTCATCCGCTAACGAGCTTCAGGAGATGCTAAATATTATGAATGAAGCTTTGAAAGGGAAAGGAATGAAAGTGAATGTAAACAAAACGAAAGTTATGCTTTTTGAACGAGATGAATCTATGATGAATGGCAATATTTTGATAGATGGGGAACAAGTGGAAGAGGTGAAAGAATTTGTATACTTGGGATCTAAATTTACAAAAGATGGAACATGTGAAAGTGATATCGAAAGGAGAGTGAATGCAGGGAATATGGTAAATGGTGCTCTGCATGCTTTTATGAATAGCCAGATGGTGTCTCAAAGGGCTAGACTGGCAGTGCATGCTGGAGTGTTGGTGCCAACACTTATGTATGGTAGTGAAAGTTGGGTATGGCAGAAGAATCACAAAAGTAAAATAAATGCGGTAGAGATGAGAGCGTTGAGAAGCATGAGTGGATTAAAACTGAGTGACAGAGAGAGAGAGAAACTTCCCAAATTCGGTCAAATATTGATTTTTGAATTGGCCCGACCCGGGACTCGAACCCAGGACCTCATATCTGTAGTCCAACATGCTAACCACTAGACCAATGAGGCAGTTAATGAGCATTTAATTACTTTTATTAAAATCTATGCTAATTATTGAACACTAGCAATGCCCAGCGGTTTCACCCGCGATACCGATCTTGTGGCAGTGGAAAGTCTATCAAATCGGACTATAGATTTATTTTCGTTAACATAATCTAATCAATATACAGATTTTACTTTACAACGAATATATATGTTACATTACTTATCATTTACGTAGAATGTCCGACGTTAGCAAATTTAAAAATACTTTAAAGGTATAGAATAACCCTTGATTGGTAATGAACATTTTTTTTAATCGCTCCGAGTAATTGTTAGCTTGATAGAAACGAAAACAGTATGTCGGTGGACATCATTGGTATCCTTAAATCTTTTGAATGGAAAGTCCTATTTTATTAACTTAAAAAGTCTTTTACAGGTATTGATAGGGTATGATTAATATGGTTTGATTATTGATTGTAGAACATTTTCAAATCAAACATTGTTTATTTCCTTACACAAACTATATATGAAGAGTGTTGAGATCTCTTAGTAAGCACTATAGTACCTGTATCAAGAGGTCTCGCTCTTCCATAACTAGGATTACAAAATAAACAAAATGCTATATATAAAAGGAAAACTATTAAAACAAAAAACTAAAACTAAAGTGTACATGTGTGTGTATGTGGGTGTGTGTGTGGGTGTGTGTGGGTGTGTGTGTGGATGTGTGTGAACGATTCTACGAGAGTATGAGCTGATGTTGTGCATGGATTTAATAATGTTAACTTGTTATTTACATTAGATAAGTGGTAGCAAAAGAGATTCCCTGTCTTGGTAGCTTCGCGATTGAAGCGAAGCAATTAGGGCTTTTTTGCAATCGTAAGATTTCAAACTATATATTTTAAACTTTTTATTAATAGCTGATGCTTGTTTGATTTATTGACAGCTTGCAAAACCGTATGAGTTATTGTTATAGGGGCCACAGAAGAACAATTGAGGTTACAAGGGAAACTACATTTTTAGGCTTGCAAATAGACGAATTTATTACGTGGAAATCTCACGCAGATTGTGTTTGTGTATGCTCTAGATTAAGTCAGCTTTCTTTCGCACTGCGTATCCAGAAAGGTTCACCTAAAAATCATTATTAGTAGCATATCATGCCAAGGCAGCATCCATAATTAGGTACGGCATTATCTTTTGGGGAAACTCTAATCATATTAATAGCGTATTTGTTGCACAGAAAAAATGTATAAGAGCGGTATATGGAATTAAAAAAAGCGAAAGCTGCAAGCCGTGCTTTAAAAAATTAAATATTCTGACTGTCCCGTCTTTATATATATATGAATTAGCATTATTTTTAAAAAACAATGAAAATCTTTTCGGAAGGCTTAAGGGAGAACGTTGTAAAGACAGATTCCGATATCCCGATCATAAAAGCTCTTTTATTAATAAAAGTGTTTGCGTGATGGCTATTAAGATTTTTAATAAATTACCTCACGATTTAAACATTGTATAAAATTTAAAACTACTGTCAAATCTTTTCTAATCAATAAAACTTTCTCCGTTGACGAATATTTAAAAGGATTCTAGCAATAAGTAATAATAAGTAACTATATGTAATAAGAGGTAATGTAATGTTATATATAAGTTCACGTTAATAACATAATTTAATAGTAGTACGACGACGAATGTTATCATGGTTAATTGTAATAAAATTGTATTAATAAGGTAAAGATACCTTTCCTTAAATCAAATCAAAAATATCTTTATTCAAGTAGGCATATTACAGCACTTTTGAATCGTCAAATTATATTTTTTTTCCACACTCTGATTCTAATATACATCTGATGACGGTACTCAAGATCGGCTTAAAATCTAAAGTTACGAGGGTTCCTTCGCGCCCTGATCCGAGAAGAACCCACAACAAACTCAGTCGGGTTTTTTTTTTTACCATCATCATTACAATAACAAATTAGTTTACTATATTTTAATTAAAATTAGAGCAATTTGTTCACTCCCAAGCGTTTCTATCGTCTAGGTAATCTTGCAACTTATAATACGATTTTTCTATCAACTTTCTTTTAACAAAGACTTTGAATTTATTAATTGACATCTTTAGAACGTCTTGTGGGAGTTTATTATAGAAACGTATACAGTTACCCTTAAATGAGTTGTTAATCTTATGCAGCCTACTAGAATTTATAACAAGTTTGTTTTGGTTTCGTAAGTTATATGATGTACATTCACTCTTTTTATTAAAAGAGTCAATGTTTTTGTGTACGTACAACAAGTTTTCTAATATATCTACGCAGTGAACTGTCATTATGTTAACTGCCTTAGATTTACTAAAACCTGTAATTTCGCAAACTTAAATAAGTAGAATATTTGAAGAGTTTTGTGTAGTCTTATTAAGGTATGAAGTGTATATAACTGCCTTACTGTCAGCAGATTGCAATCATAAATAGTTACCAATGGATTTTTTGTTTCACACCTTGGGTTACATAATTGCATTTTATTAAGGATCCCTATTTTTTTTAAGGCAGTAATATAGCCTATGTCGCTCAGTGAAAATACAGCTTTCTAATGGTGAAAAAATATTTGAAATTGGTCCAGTAGTTTTTGTGTGAAAACGTAACAAATATACATAGAAAAACACAAAGGTTTGCTCTTTATAATATTATATAAGTGTGGGAGATTTCATTATGCTTAGCGTATTAATAAAGGATTCTTGTATATCAACTAGCTTATTACTACAATTATTAGTTTGAGCGTTAGTTCTGGCAGTAAGCCAATCGGGTCTCCTAACTATTTGACTTAGAATGCAGATCTAATGAGCTATGATACTAACGAAGTAGCAAACAACGTTACCATTTCGCTAACTGGTAATATCAGACATCGTTCAATCAGGTAATACTATATTTATTGAGAAAAGTGTTTATTTTACTCGCTATTTAGTCTGTCTAGAATTATTTTCAGATACTTTACATATACTATGATTTGGCAAGCAAAGATTTAACAACCAAGTTTTTGAAATGGTTATATCGGAGTAAAATAGAAAGCAATTTTATGCTTGAAGTATCTGATTTTAGTTTTCTTTCCACGTAATGCGTATGATGAGAAAAAAATCTTATTTTCGGTGTATGGACTTACTAGGTTGTCTATTTAGCTTCAATTTTTTTTGGTCTCGATACGACTTGTCCCCGCTGAGCTATCGGAAAATGAAAATAGATCTCTCTCTCTTTGTTCAAGCACAGCTCCGAAACCAATGGTCGCACAGGGTTTTAAAAAAAATCTCTTTGTTCTTACTATGACCTTGAAAACTTTATGAGTTTCAACAGGGTGTTACAGGTTCTCCTAGAAAATCACATACTACTATACTATATTGAGAATATTGGGAAAATGAAAAATGTTTTCTGTGCTTTTTCAAAATCCTAAAATTAGAAACTTCAAGCTTCGAATTGCTTCTTATTTTATTCCGATAGGACAAAGTTCTGAAAAAGATACAACCATTTGAAAAATCGTTAAAAATTTCGATATTTTTTTTAGATTCTTTAATTTTTTCCACTACTTTATTTACGATATTGCCCACGTGCTTGTTAGAAACATACATACATAGCATCACGCCTCATTCCTTTCGGGCTAGCCAGAGACAACCTCCTTCCACTTGCCACGATCCTTGCATATCTCCTTCGCTTCTTTCATTCTCATTAAACCTTTCATACAAGTTCGTTTGTTTAGAGTACTCCTGACCTGGCCCTTATTTAAAATGTCGTGGATTTGGTCCAGGAACGTTCGCCTCGGTCTTCCCCTTCCAACTTTCGCATTCACTCTTGACTCATAAATCCTTTTTGTCAGTCTCCTTTCATTCATTCTCTCTACATGCCCAAACCATCTAAGCATACCTTTTTCAATTTTAGTCACTACGTCTTCTTTTATACCACAACGTTCTCTTATCACACTATTTCTTACTCTGTCACTCAGTTTTAATCCACTCATGCTTCTCAACGCTCTCATCTCTACCGCATTTATTTTACTTTTGTGATTATATAATAATATATAATGACGGTTAAAATTAATTAAATGTTTAACTATGTATAATTGTTGTGTTCTTTATTGAACACCTTAAAAGAACCAGAATTACAAATTATATTCACAAGGTTTACACCAGCACATATCCAAAAAGGAGGTCTTATTAGTAATTTCTTTCAGACAACCTCAAAGAGTAAAAAAGTTATGTAAAAGTAGATAGGTGGTGCATAAAGAGATCATATATATTAATAATAAAGCTTCCGACAACAGTATAGCAACAACAAGATAAAATATAAGTCATCCTAATTTTCGCTTCATGAGTATATTGTTTCAGGTGAAATACGTAAGCTTACCATCCCATCGTCCCTTGGTTATGGCGAACGTGGAGCCGGCAACGTCATCCCTCCCCACGCCACCCTGCACTTCGAAGTGGAGCTCATCAACATTGGTGATTCACCACCAACAACTAACGTGTTCAAAGAGATCGACGCCGACAAGGACAATATGCTGTCCAGAGAAGAAGTGAGTATAGAATTAGCATTCCGTGAAATGGATTCCGACGGCGATGACGAACTCTCCCGAGAAGAGGTCAGTCACCAATGTTTTGCTGGTGAAGGAACTTTCTTTATGCATGACTTCAAACAGCATGTTAACATCACTTCTAGGGATAAACTACAAGCTTAATAAAAGGATTTCATCTATAATAAGTCAGTTTGATCCAGAAGAAATTTTGGGGATACCCATTCTTAGTGATGATAGTACATCGTAAAAGAAATATATATGCCCAATGAGTTATCGCACTGTACAAATGGCTTAGCTTAAAAAAGCTATTGTATTTATGTCTGTAGATATATTGTTAGGGAACTATTACGTTCCACCTATTCTGTCTACTTCTGTATTGGTGTTAGTATTTTCTGTGGATCATATTGTTTGTAAAGTGAAATATTACCACTTGCAGCGTGGTTTTAGAAAGCCACACAATTTTATTTCTATAAATCACTTTGCATTTTTCATTCAGGTCAGCGATTACCTCAAGAAGCAGATGGTACCCGAAGACGGTGCTGAAGTCAGCGACGACATAAAGCAGATGCTCGAAAGCCACGATAAACTCGTGGAAGAGATCTTCCAACACGAAGACAAAGACAAGAACGGCTTCATCAGTCATGAAGAGTTCTCTGGGCCGAAACACGATGAGCTCTAATCTTATTCTATTATATTATATTAAATCAATACCACTCATAAGGCTCAAGTAATAATTTAGTTATTGGCTCATCATAAAGGAGCTACTGCGAGTGGCCTAGTTTTCTGTAATCATATAATATTACTTGTTCCCAACACTTGTATTGCCTACATTGTTCGCTTACTTTCCAATTTAAATTAAAAACATTTACATTCTGTATTAGTTTTGCACGTGTTCAAAATTAAATTTGCATTAAACCCAAAATTCACAAAACCGTTCTGTATCATGATATGGACGGTTTGGAGCACCACTTGTGTTCGAGGCTTCTAGATCTAGTTTAACTTCATGGTCATTCCTAAATCTATTAATAAAACCGGTTAAGTACTTAAAAACTTATGGTTTATTTGAAACGGTGCTAAAAAACTTAACCACGTCGATTACTTTTGATGTAGTTCTTGTAGATGCAATGCTTATTTAATAAACTACAATGAATATTGCGTATTTCGGAACGGCTTTTGCTCTTGCTCCCACAAATTACACAATCTAGATTGGGCACAAAGTTTCGCTTTTATTTTATCAATTTTATTTAATTTGACATGTGTTGATTGTATTTTTGTAAGGTCTGCGAGATGTTTTGTTGAGATTTTTGTACTTAGTATAATTTAACATGGGTACAATTTTGTTGCGATTTATTTTGTCATATAATTAAAAATATTTTGTTATCAATACATTTTTTTTTTTACTCGTATTTGACATGGTATATATTTTATGTATTAGTTAAGTTATTTTATCTATGATTAACGATGCATGATTTGTGAGCGGGAAATTTTTGGAATTGGGTTTGATTTGTGTTGACTCTCTGTCACGTTCCAAGCGAGAGCGCTGAGTTTGCGATAGAGAGGCGCTATCGCCCTATAACATATTTTCATCTATGTTTCCTTATAACGTTATCGCGTATTCACCAATTCTTTGTAGGTTATCTACAATTCAACCGAACAATTAATGAGAAAATAAATTGAAAGATAATGCTAAAACGAGTTTGTGTTTGTGCACAAACACGTACTTTAATATGCATTGCAATGTCAACCGCGCCGCAAAGTTTCCCGCTCGTTTACACGTAAATAATTATTTTTTAATCAATTCCATTGTAGATACGGATTGCTAATTAGTTTTAGCTTGTGACGAGACATAATAAAATCGATTATAATTGCCAAAATAATAAGTAATAAAATATAATTACCGGGGTGTGTGTTTTTTATTTTATACCTACCCTTATTGTAATTATAATAAGCTTAGCATATAATTAAACTCATGATAGGTGTATTGCAAATATTTTCAGAACGCTCTATAGTAGAAGAGCCCGGCAAGCTAAATCTGCAGTTACTCGAGCGTCATGGAATTTTAATTTTAATCGTAAAGAATAAATTCTAAAACGATAATGTTAACGTAAAGTTTTCCATTTCAGTGGGTAAGGGGGAAGCATGTAGGAGTTTAGAAAAACAGTTACATTGAAATACTCTGTCACGTCAGAAATTCATATAGTATACGCGCTTGGTATTTCTGATCACCAATACACATAAATTTGACGATTAACTAGTGGGGAGATGCCCGTGAAAAGTGGCAGATATACAAAGTGATTATTAATTATACTCAAAAAACAGGTCCTATTTCAATCTCTGACGGGCTGCCTTCAACGAATCCCCTATATTAAGGGTTCATATTTGGTATGAATTGTAATGAGAAGGGAGGATAGCCATGTATGTAAGAGGGTCCTAAATATGATGGTAAGCAGCCGGGAGAGGGCGACCAAAAAAAGTTTGGATGAATTGTGTGAAAGAGGATATGTGTATAGAGGGTGTGAATGTAGAAATGACAGCGGATAGAGTGAAGTGGCGAAAGGAAACATGCTGTGCCGACCCCACCTAGTGGGATAAGGGCAAGAAACAAAATAAATATATATATTTGGTATGAATACATTACCAAGTGCAAGGTTACGTTACCCCATAAGAAAAGCAATTTTTATACACAGTACAGTTTTATGTTTAAAGTACGATTAAGATTTGACTTTCTGTAACGCACAATATCCGTTCGTGGGCTCCCCTACTATTATTATTATATTGAGATCTTAAAAAGAAAGCTTCAGTTATGCATAACCTACAAATATGATTCATAAATAATTCTGTTAATAGTAGATGTCTATTTTACAACGAATAGAAAAAACATAATTACTATTTGTTAAAAGGTATCTAGATCTAGTCTTTTTGATGGTCTCGTTGGCACAGTGGTGCGAGTACTCGGGCCCAATGCGAAGCCCCGGGTTCAATCTCCGGTAGGGCGGAATAAAGAAATTGCATTTTCTAATTTGCCTGATAGGAGCCTTCGGCTGTAGCTAGTTACCACCTTTCCAACAAAAACGTACCACCAAGCAAGAGATTTGTGTTCCGGTATGATGCTGTGTAACCATAAGAGGTAAATTGCCTCTTACCAAATTAGCGCGGTTCTATCTTAGACCGTATCATCATTTGCCATCAGGTGTGATCACATTCAAGCACTAACCTGTCTGCAATAAAAAATCTAAACAAGTAACAGAAATACTGATAGTAATTTCAATTGAAAATGTATTAATTGGCAAGATAAAATTGACCTGTCTCATTAACTTAATTTGCTTCTTCGTTATTTTTGTCTCGAGGCACGTATAGCCAGTACTTCAGAATGGAATAACCCAGAACACATCTTGATGCTGCATTTCGGGTTCTTATGAAATATTAAGTAATTAAAAAAGAAATTGGAACTATGCATTCGCATTACGAATATATATTTAATCAGCGCATCAGGTTGCCTTTCGGTATAGTCAAGTTCTACTTTGAGAAAGAGCAATGCACAACTAGAAGATGATATTTCAAAATATTAACCTAAAATAAAACATTTTTATCAAGATGGTTGGAGTTGTATCATCGAAGAGTTGTTTTAAGTGAAAATCAACCACATCTGACATAATCATTGCTTATATTAAATCTAAAAGATATTACAGCTCAAAATTGATTTAGCCAGCCCAATTAAAAAAGTTATAGAATTAGAGTAATAAATTTTTTGAATCTTACTCTATCCAGTGGTGTAATTGAATTTCGGATGGAGGTGTTAGATATGTTGTAGCTACAACACCAAACTATCCCTCGATGTTTTTATGATTCCTTTTTTTCAATTGCCTCCCTATGGATGCGATTTTAAAGACGTAATAAAGTTTATTGCGCTTTCGTAGATCTAGAAAAGGCCTATGATCGAGTGGTGAGGAATGAGCTGTGGTCAACGTTATCTACGTATGGGGTGAGCGGTTGTCTGATCCAAGCATTGAAGTCTCTCTATGAGGGTTCTAGTGCCTGTGTCAGAATAAACGGAGCGTACACGGAGTGGTTTCCTGTCGAAAGAGGTGTTCGACAGGGATGTGTTGCGTCACCATGGCTGTTCAACCTATTCATGGATAAATGTTTGACAGATTTAAAAGAAAGTATGTATGGGTTAAGAATGAATGAATTACTCATCAAATGTTTACTCTACGCTGATGATCAAGTAATACTTGCGTCATCCGCTAACGAGCTTCAGGAGATGCTAAATATTATGAATGAAGCTTTGAAAGGGAAAGGAATGAAAGTGAATGTAAACAAAACGAAAGTTATGCTTTTTGAACGAGATGAATCTATGATGAATGGCAATATTTTGATAGATGGGGAACAAGTGGAAGAGGTGAAAGAATTTGTATACTTGGGATCTAAATTTACAAAAGATGGAACATGTGAAAGTGATATCGAAAGGAGAGTGAATGCAGGGAATATGGTAAATGGTGCTCTGCATGCTTTTATGAATAGCCAGATGGTGTCTCAAAGGGCTAGACTGGCAGTGCATGCTGGAGTGTTGGTGCCAACACTTATGTATGGTAGTGAAAGTTGGGTATGGCAGAAGAATCACAAAAGTAAAATAAATGCGGTAGAGATGAGAGCGTTGAGAAGCATGAGTGGATTAAAACTGAGTGACAGAGTAAGAAATAGTGTGATAAGAGAACGTTGTGGTATAAAAGAAGACGTAGTGACTAAAATTGAGAAAGGTATGCTTAGATGGTTTGGGCATGTAGAGAGAATGAATGAAAGGAGACTGACAAAAAGGATTTATGAGTCAAGAGTGAATGCGAAAGTTGGAAGGGGAAGACCAAGGCGAACGTTCCTGGACCAAATCCAGGACATTTTAAATAACGGCCAGGTCAAGAGTACTCTAAACCGACGAACTTGTATGAAAGGTTTAATGAGATTGAAAGAAGCGAAGGAGATATGCAAGGATCGTGGCAAGTGGAAGGATGTTGTCTCTGCCTACCCCTATGGGAATGAGGCGTGATGCTATGTATGTATGTATTAATAAGCGAACGTGAAGCAACAATATCATTTTGCTCCATTCGAGAAGGTTGCGGTAACAAAGGACTGACTAAACGTCTTAGGCTTTATTACAAACAGCCTTTAAGCAGTTCCCGTCTTTCTACACCAGCGCAACGGGATTCACTTAACATCATTTAAATCGTATACATGTTTATTTTTGAAATAATAATTAAAAAATTTAACAAAAAAAGAACCGCCTTCAAAACAAACTGTTCCAAATACATTAATATTACTATGCTCTAAAAAGTATATATTTTTAAGAGTTTGTTTTGAAGGCGGTTCTTTTTTTGTTAAAACTTTTTTTAGTGAGTCTGATGTACACTAACAAATTTTAATGTGTGTACACCTAGCAAGTAGCACCGATTAAATGAAACAGCTTTCCAAAGTGAAATTTACATTTGTACCACCGCACCCGGGATCGAACCAGTTATATGTTCTGCCATAAATCACACCCTTACTGTAAGCCGTTGAGGAATTCCATTGATCATCATATTTGACTATGACAATCACGTGACCAACCGGAGAGCTTATAAAAGATTCTGCCGAGTATCGTTGATTTGCTCCAAAGAATTGAAGAGTTCCGTTACTTTGACAGAGATCCCATATTCAGACCCTGACCAAACTATCATCAAATAACTTTTGAAGGATTCTTTTCCAATAAAAAAAAGAATCATCTAAATCGGATGGCGAGATCTTTAGTTATTCGTCCATTTGTCGCGCACACGCTTAATGCAAATTTAACACTCACCCGGTTTTCTCATGGCATCATCAGAACTGGATTTAAAAAAAAGGACCCCTTTCATATAAAAGAGTCATCAAGATCTCCCAGTCGAAAGTTATGAGGTAAAAATCATTTTATAAAATACAGACGAATTGATAACCTCCTCCTTTTTTTGAAGCCGCTAAAAAGAAAAGAAATTGCAATGGTGTGAATAATTGTTCTAAAAGAGTGGAATCCATCCATAAAAATGACGTATATGACAGCGTCAAGTGACAGCTGTCTAGCACTGTATAATTTCAGTAATGTTTACATTTTCAGTTCGATAGAAAACAAGTTAGAATTACATATCGAGATTGAATAGCTGAAGCAAAATGAATAAATTTGTGCTTTTAATGCTTCTTCTCACGGTTTCCTTTTGTGAGAATCGAAATGAAACATTTCTCGCCGGTAAGTAACTTGTAATAGAGAATTTCGTATTTACAAATTTTCATTGTATTATAAATCAATATGTAGTAAATTATACCCGAACCTATCAATCGTTTTGAATGTTAACAGTTATTTATTTGTAGGCTTACGTTTTATTTCCTGGAAATGTTAAATAGTAGTACTGAAACCTACAAGACTGCAAATTCACACGGTATTTATTTCGCCGTCGTAATTAAAATGCCTTACCAAAATATTTAATATATCGCATAGAATAATCTTTCCTAAGCGAATTTTGTTCAGGGTTGATTTTAATGCCGAAATGGCCATATGGATTTATATTTCTGTAGGGTTACCCTATAACAACTCATGCACTTTCCACTGCTTCACTCACAGACTTTACCGACAATCGCGGAGAGAGACAAGACCTATGGTTGTAAACAGTACTATTGTTTATTGTCATTAATAAACTAATTTTGAAGAACTCTGACCTAAAATCTCATAATAATTTAATCCAGAATATGACTTTCAATATCATAAACAAGAAGTGAGATTCTACTTCATATATAGATTTGGATTATTGAGGTCTGAATAGTAAAAATAATTATCTTCACTATCTTCTTTATTTTTGTATAGAAATTAGGAAATCTTTAATCTTGCTATAAATTTATCTGCCTCATTTCAGATGATTATAAATGCTCTCTACCGGATGTTACAACTATTGATGACAATCTGGATATTAGTAGATTTCGTTCTGATTTCTCCAAGATTTCTGAGGTAATATAATTCTCTACTATCCACTGTTACTTTATATAAATGCATCTATTAATAGAAGTGGAGCATCTATGAAAAATGGTGTAAGAATGGAGAAAATCCTAAAATTCTTTATTCAATTAGGCTCTCACTGCATCCTTGAATAATTAAATATTGTCTTCATATTATTTCCATTGTAGAGCTGTTCTAAGAAAAACCCACAATAAAATCACATAGATAGATAACACTCTTTATTGCATTCTACTTTGAATGATGTATTACTTTATAAAAGTAAATACCTATATTCACCCAGAAATTAAAAATAAAAAAAAAATGAATTGGGTGTCCTTATTTTTGTGAATTTCTTTTTTTTAGAAGATTAAGGTAATGTATGAAGTTGAAAGTTGGACCATAAAGGCAAAAGAATAGATGCATATAAGATATGGTGTTAAGAGATTTCCTTGGACAGCTTAACACACAAATGCATCTATTCTGTCGCAGCTCAGGCTATTATTAGGCTCTTAAGCTTATGTTATCAATGAATTCTGGCTTATTTTGTACACATCACGAGGTGAGAGGACTGCAATTTAGAAAAGACAAGAATAAACTCTTTAGGCTGTGCACCAACACAATTGGCTGACGCGCAAACCAAACATACTACATTCTATAAGCTAGCAAAAATGGCCGCGTACAAAAGCAGGTGGAGAGCATAGGCTCCTTCAAGATTAGGGTCCTACCAGATCCTCAACCTTCAGGCATGAACAAACAACTATAGAGAGACATTTCTTTTGATAAATTCAAAATCAAATCAAATTTATCAACATCTGTAACAGTATATTTTTATCTTTTGACTACACCTCACTATATTCTTTATTATATGGTACTTTAAGTAGGGGATTAATCTTTTGTATATATAATTGCCTCATTGGTCTAGTGGTTAGCATGTTCGACTACAGACATGAGGTCCTGGGTTCGAGTCCCGGGTCGGGCCAATTCAAAAATAAATATTGAGTTTTCTATTGAGACTCTCAATATTTGCCCGAAGTTGGGAAGTTGGCGGTG
>JACTOM010000882.1:931929-945858 GCA_015832385.1 Elymnias hypermnestra | reverse complement strand
CTCGAGAACTGCCGAGAGACGGGCCGGACTGCCACTTATTGACTCTGCCCCCACGCCGATACAAAGATGGCGCCAGCGTTCCACAGACTATTACACACGGACCAGCGATCCACAGACTCTTGCACTCCGACATATATATAATATTGCAGAGCATGTTTTTGTTTTATCATGAATAGTTTCCGCAGCACACGCGATGACCGATTTTGTGTGATTTTTTTATACATTGGGCTACATTAATGCATTTTTCTTAGCGATCCCTATTTTTTTTGAGAAAGTAATATAGTCTATGTCACTCAGTGAAAATGCAGCTTTCTAATGGTGAAAAAAATAATGAAATCGGTCCATTAGTTATTGTGTAAAACCATTACAAACATAGCTTAGATAAATTCGTAAGAATATCCTTTTTACACATAATATTGAAATATAAATGACGGTCTCGCTAGTGCAATGGTACGAGTGCTCGCTTTGCTAGTAGGTCTGGGTTAGATCCTCGGTAGAGAGAATTTAGGAAATAGCATTTTCTAGTATAAGGGAGCTAGATACCATATTACCAGCAAAAACGGACCGCAAAAAAGAGATTTGTGTTCCGGTACGACGTTATGTGTAAACCTTATGATTTTAACTTAAATCTTACCACATTGAGCCCGCTTACGTCTTACTGTATCATCATTTACCATCAAGTGTGATCAGTTACGTGCTAAAATATATCTTTCTCATAGGAGAATAGTAATACTATTATTACCCCATTCTACTTTGACCATGTATGTATTTTACTTAACAGTGACGATGTCGATTACAACACTGAAAAGTTGTTGGGTGCCAACGATTTATTATTGGATCGGGTCAATAGCAATATAGATTGTTTGGAGAGAGGAGAGGAACCAACCGAACCGACGTCAAGTACTAACGATCACAGCGTACCCGGACCAAGTCACATGAAACCGGTTGTAACCAGAATACAGGTTAGTATTCTTCAATTACTATCAGTTCAAACTCTGTTTATACCAGGTGTCTCAAAAGAAATTTTATATTTATTTAGTTCGCAATATATCCAAGGGGCGCGGGGGTTATGTCAATCGGTAGCCTGGTTCTTTTAGCCTGGATTTTCTAAGTTTACCAACATTTTGTTTTCGTATGAAGCTCATTTTCATCCTGATGGCCACGTAAATAAGCAGAACAGCCGCTACTGGACCGCAACGAATCCTGAAACGCAAACATCAGATAAGTAAATTATCGGCCCTTACTCTTTTGGAGACGAAAGGGGTGTGCAGTTACAGGGAATTCAGAGCGTTATGTTTTCATGTTAGACAACTTCCTGGCACTTGAACTGCAAAACTTTCCTGGCTATAACCGAAGAACATGGTTCCAGTAGGACGGAGCAACTTCACACAGGTCCAATATGTCTCTGTGCGTGATATTTTCTCAGGCAAAATGATCTCCTGGAGAGGTGACTTAAATTGGCCTCCACGCAGCCCAGATTTAACCCCTATGGACTTTTTCTTATGGGGTTATCTTATATCTATAGTTTACGCCTACAAACCGACTTCACTGACGCATTTGAAAGAAAATATCCGTCACGAAATGATAGCCGTCCCTAAGTCCACCGCACCACCACCGAGCATCAGTAATTTTACTGTTTGATTAAATGAGTGTCGAGAACGCGAGGGTCTACATTTAGACGATATTGTTTTAAAGAAATAAATCCCGAAATAATTAATAAACCTTTTTTTCAATATACGGCTTACTATTTTTTTAATCGTTACTGCCATACTGTTTTTATTACTTATTTCTGTATATGTGTATGTTTGTAGTTATAGTAATTTGGGTATAATACATTTTGGACACCAATATCACCCTAGCCCTAAGATTTTCTGAGGGAAATAGCTACTTAGCGATAAAGTAAACGTAAGATTACGTTAACGTATGTACTTTTTAAATTGTACAATAAATTGTATTCTATCTCTTGAAGGCAACGTACACCACGACTTTGTTAAGCCCTTCCACAGGATTTCCTCCCCCATTTTCGGCTAAGCTTCCGTGCTCGCAACCTCTATGAAAAGCTGTAAAAACCTCACGCTGTAAAAACTATTTGGACTTCATGATATTCCGGATAAAAAGCAAATAACTCTGAAATCCATTCGCTATTACGATGTCTTAAGGAAGAAGATGCAGTTAGATTTATTTCGCATCTTCTTGAAGTAAGGCAAAGGAATTCAAAATAAAAAGTAGTAGCACGTAGTAGTCTCGATTATTAGCTGAATTATGATTTAACAACTCTATGCAATGTGTTTCAGGAAATTTAATTAATATAAAAACAAATGATTGCAAAAACTGTTTCCCCCCTGACTGCATCTTCCTTCTTACACGACACACCCAGACTCTGGTAGTTGAATATACAGTGTATACATCTTGAGTTCATTCTTCAATTTCGAAGGAATGGCATTAAAACAGTTGATGAACTGTTTTGGTTATATAACAACATAGAGAAGTAAAAAAACTGACACCCGACCTTTAACAATGGAAAGTGTAAATGAAGAATATTTGGTATTGTGAGTGAACGAAAAGGCTCACAGTTTTATTATTCTATTTTAGATCGGAAAGACCATATTCATAGGTGGAAGGAACATCTTTCGTCCTCAGCTTTTGTTTAAAGATGCAATAGACAACACCATCGAGATTTTTCGGCCAAAACTACCTGAGAAACCCAACTCTATAACACCCTTTAAATTGAAACTGATATATGATTCCTCGCATAATCCTATAGAGTGAGTTTATTTATTTATTTACTAGCTGTTACTTGCATCATTTCGGATGTCCATTTTTTAATAAAAGAAGTTAGGCGTAATATCCTTCTTTAAGGATTACATACAGATTCTTTTGTAATGTCTTTAATTTTTTTCATAGTTGCACGTCTTCCCTGGTAGCTATCCTCGGCCAAAGCGTCCTAACATACCAGATTAGGATAAATCAGAAAATACAATTTGTTATATTTTTCCTTATCGGAAATTGAACCCGGGACCTCTGTTTGAGTAACTCTTGAGTGTCACACCGGTGTTTTGATACGTTCTTTAACCCTAGGTAGACTTGGCGATGGTTAAAATGAGTAATTACTACGGTTCTTGCGAGTATCTTCGGGATATACTAAATCCAGAATCTTTAGTCAATTCATTACCAATAGACCTACTTGACGTAGGTTAAAAAGAGTAACTACTAAGTTTCATTCTAGTAGACACGGTTTTAGCAGTCTTTGATCGTTTCTTCATCAATTGACAGACTTGACGTAGGTTAAAAAGAGTAACTACTAAGTTTCATTCTAGTAGACACGGTTTTAGCAGTCTTTGATCGTTTCTTCATCAATTGACAGACTTGACGTAGGTTAAAAAGAGTAACTACTAAGTGTCATTCTAGTAGACACGGTTTTAGCAGTCTTTGATAGTTTCTTCATCAATTGACAGACTTGACGTAGGTTAAANTCAGATATCTGTGGTCTTTTTTAATTAAAGGTATTCCACGGCTCTCAAAGTGACATAATGTGGTTACGAAAGTACTTCGGTGTGTACGTCGTGGGCTTGTTTGACACGTACACAGCGTTGTTTTACACAATTATTTTGTTATTAGGCCATTATTGTCCCTAAGCTCATATTTAGGAAGACATTCAATCCTCTTGGATGCCTCTTCAGATATCTGTGGTCTTTTTTAATTAAAGGTATTCCACGGCTCTCAAAGTGACATAATGTGGTTACGAAAGTACTTCGGTGTGTACGTCGTGGGCTTGTTTGACACGTACACAGCGTTGTTTTACACAATTATTTTGTTATTAGGCCATTATTGTCCCTAAGCTCATATTTAGGAAGACATTCAATCCTCTTGGATGCCTCTTCAGATATCTGTGGTCTTTTTTAATTAAAGGTATTCCACGGCTCTCAAAGTGACATAATGTGGTTACGAAAGTACTTCGGTGTGTACGTCGTGGGCTTGTTTGACACGTACACAGCGTTGTTTTACACAATTATTTTGTTATTAGGCCATTATTGTCCCTAAGCTCATATTTAGGAAGACATTCAATCCTCTTGGATGCCTCTTCAGATATCTGTGGTCTTTTTTAATTAAAGGTATTCCACGGCTCTCAAAGTGACATAATGTGGTTACGAAAGTACTTCGGTGTGTACGTCGTGGGCTTGTTTGACACGTACACAGCGTTGTTTTACACAATTATTTTGTTATTAGGCCATTATTGTCCCTAAGCTCATATTTAGGAAGACATTCAATCCTCTTGGATGCCTCTTCAGATATCTGTGGTCTTTTTTAATTAAAGGTATTCCACGGCTCTCAAAGTGACATAATGTGGTTACGAAAGTACTTCGGTGTGTACGTCGTGGGCTTGTTTGACACGTACACAGCGTTGTTTTACACAATTATTTTGTTATTAGGCCATTATTGTCCCTAAGCTCATATTTAGGAAGACATTCAATCCTCTTGGATGCCTCTTCAGATATCTGTGGTCTTTTTTAATTAAAGGTATTCCACGGCTCTCAAAGTGACATAATGTGGTTACGAAAGTACTTCGGTGTGTACGTCGTGGGCTTGTTTGACACGTACACAGCGTTGTTTTACACAATTATTTTGTTATTAGGCCATTATTGTCCCTAAGCTCATATTTAGGAAGACATTCAATCCTCTTGGATGCCTCTTCAGATATCTGTGGTCTTTTTTAATTAAAGGTATTCCACGGCTCTCAAAGTGACATAATGTGGTTACGAAAGTACTTCGGTGTGTACGTCGTGGGCTTGTTTGACACGTACACAGCGTTGTTTTACACAATTATTTTGTTATTAGGCCATTATTGTCCCTAAGCTCATATTTAGGAAGACATTCAATCCTCTTGGATGCCTCTTCAGATATCTGTGGTCTTTTTTAATTAAAGGTATTCCACGGCTCTCAAAGTGACATAATGTGGTTACGAAAGTACTTCGGTGTGTACGTCGTGGGCTTGTTTGACACGTACACAGCGTTGTTTTACACAATTATTTTGTTATTAGGCCATTATTGTCCCTAAGCTCATATTTAGGAAGACATTCAATCCTCTTGGATGCCTCTTCAGATATCTGTGGTCTTTTTTAATTAAAGGTATTCCACGGCTCTCAAAGTGACATAATGTGGTTACGAAAGTACTTCGGTGTGTACGTCGTGGGCTTGTTTGACACGTACACAGCGTTGTTTTACACAATTATTTTGTTATTAGGCCATTATTGTCCCTAAGCTCATATTTAGGAAGACATTCAATCCTCTTGGATGCCTCTTCAGATATCTGTGGTCTTTTTTAATTAAAGGTATTCCACGGCTCTCAAAGTGACATAATGTGGTTACGAAAGTACTTCGGTGTGTACGTCGTGGGCTTGTTTGACACGTACACAGCGTTGTTTTACACAATTATTTTGTTATTAGGCCATTATTGTCCCTAAGCTCATATTTAGGAAGACATTCAATCCTCTTGGATGCCTCTTCAGATATCTGTGGTCTTTTTTAATTAAAGGTATTCCACGGCTCTCAAAGTGACATAATGTGGTTACGAAAGTACTTCGGTGTGTACGTCGTGGGCTTGTTTGACACGTACACAGCGTTGTTTTACACAATTATTTTGTTATTAGGCCATTATTGTCCCTAAGCTCATATTTAGGAAGACATTCAATCCTCTTGGATGCCTCTTCAGATATCTGTGGTCTTTTTTAATTAAAGGTATTCCACGGCTCTCAAAGTGACATAATGTGGTTACGAAAGTACTTCGGTGTGTACGTCGTGGGCTTGTTTGACACGTACACAGCGTTGTTTTACACAATTATTTTGTTATTAGGCCATTATTGTCCCTAAGCTCATATTTAGGAAGACATTCAATCCTCTTGGATGCCTCTTCAGATATCTGTGGTCTTTTTTAATTAAAGGTATTCCACGGCTCTCAAAGTGACATAATGTGGTTACGAAAGTACTTCGGTGTGTACGTCGTGGGCTTGTTTGACACGTACACAGCGTTGTTTTACACAATTATTTTGTTATTAGGCCATTATTGTCCCTAAGCTCATATTTAGGAAGACATTCAATCCTCTTGGATGCCTCTTCAGATATCTGTGGTCTTTTTTAATTAAAGGTATTCCACGGCTCTCAAAGTGACATAATGTGGTTACGAAAGTACTTCGGTGTGTACGTCGTGGGCTTGTTTGACACGTACACAGCGTTGTTTTACACAATTATTTTGTTATTAGGCCATTATTGTCCCTAAGCTCATATTTAGGAAGACATTCAATCCTCTTGGATGCCTCTTCAGATATCTGTGGTCTTTTTTAATTAAAGGTATTCCACGGCTCTCAAAGTGACATAATGTGGTTACGAAAGTACTTCGGTGTGTACGTCGTGGGCTTGTTTGACACGTACACAGCGTTGTTTTACACAATTATTTTGTTATTAGGCCATTATTGTCCCTAAGCTCATATTTAGGAAGACATTCAATCCTCTTGGATGCCTCTTCAGATATCTGTGGTCTTTTTTAATTAAAGGTATTCCACGGCTCTCAAAGTGACATAATGTGGTTACGAAAGTACTTCGGTGTGTACGTCGTGGGCTTGTTTGACACGTACACAGCGTTGTTTTACACAATTATTTTGTTATTAGGCCATTATTGTCCCTAAGCTCATATTTAGGAAGACATTCAATCCTCTTGGATGCCTCTTCAGATATCTGTGGTCTTTTTTAATTAAAGGTATTCCACGGCTCTCAAAGTGACATAATGTGGTTACGAAAGTACTTCGGTGTGTACGTCGTGGGCTTGTTTGACACGTACACAGCGTTGTTTTACACAATTATTTTGTTATTAGGCCATTATTGTCCCTAAGCTCATATTTAGGAAGACATTCAATCCTCTTGGATGCCTCTTCAGATATCTGTGGTCTTTTTTAATTAAAGGTATTCCACGGCTCTCAAAGTGACATAATGTGGTTACGAAAGTACTTCGGTGTGTACGTCGTGGGCTTGTTTGACACGTACACAGCGTTGTTTTACACAATTATTTTGTTATTAGGCCATTATTGTCCCTAAGCTCATATTTAGGAAGACATTCAATCCTCTTGGATGCCTCTTCAGATATCTGTGGTCTTTTTTAATTAAAGGTATTCCACGGCTCTCAAAGTGACATAATGTGGTTACGAAAGTACTTCGGTGTGTACGTCGTGGGCTTGTTTGACACGTACACAGCGTTGTTTTACACAATTATTTTGTTATTAGGCCATTATTGTCCCTAAGCTCATATTTAGGAAGACATTCAATCCTCTTGGATGCCTCTTAAGATATCTGTGGTCTTTTTTAATTAAAGGTATTCCACGGCTCTCAAAGTGACATAATGTGGTTACGAAAGTACTTCGGTGTGTACGTCGTGGGCTTGTTTGACACGTACACAGCGTTGTTTTACACAATTATTTTGTTATTAGGCCATTATTGTCCCTAAGCTCATATTTAGGAAGACATTCAATCCTCTTGGATGCCTCTTCAGATATCTGTGGTCTTTTTTAATTAAAGGTATTCCACGGCTCTCAAAGGGACATAATGTGGTTACGAAAGGACTTCGGTGTGTACGTCGTGGGGTTGTTTGACACGTACATAGCGTGGTTTTACACAATTATTTTGTTATTAGGCCATTCTTGTCCCTATGCTCATATTTAGGAAGACATTCAATCCTCTTGGATGCCTCTAAGATATCGGTGGTCTTTTTAATTTAAGGTATTCCACGGCTCCCAAAGTGACATAATGTGGTTACAAAAGGACTTCGGTGTGTACGTCGTGGGGTTGTTTGACACGTACATAGCGGCGCGTGCAATGCACTTGGCCACCTTGTCCCTCGGTGCTTTGCTCAGGACGTATTGCAACGTGTACACCGACAAAAGGTAAACTTTTACTATTCTCATATAATGAAAACAGGTGACAATTGTAAACTGTACAAATAAAATCCCAGAAAATATAGGTCCGGTTAAATTGGAATTCGGCATAGTTACGCCTGTCGCAACGTAGACGTTCACTAAGAACTGGTCTCCAAATATTTCCACTTTATTTTTGATTGATTTAAAACTTGGCATACATATTCCTTACGCGATGTAAACGCACACTGAGAACTGTTTTTACATATTCGACGTTCATTAATAGACGTTCACTGGGGAACTGTGGGCATTTCAATGTGGGTGTTAAAGTACGGCGACATCTTTTTCATGCTTATGCAAATTTTCCGGGATAAAAGGCCTGCCAACAGCTGTGCCGCTTCTTAAATCTCTGATACCTTCTAAGATATCCACTTTAACGAAATTGTGTTAAGGGCAAATATATAACGTTTGTTTTTAATTGGATAATACATATTTTTTGTAATATGTGTAAGATAAAAATGGTCACTGTGGGTTATCCTTTAGAGATAAATATATAGGATCAAAGACGTTTTTATAGATCTTTTTAAGATATACATTTCCATAGAACATTAATTTGATCTATCTCGTAAGGTTTAGGCAGCGTTTGTGATTGAAACGCACAATAACATGTTTTCTACTACTGACGAGGGAGGACATGATTTGAAAATGAGTTTGTAAGAGTAGCCTCTTTTTGCACTGAGCCAGTACAATGTCCTACTTCAACTGAGCCGAGGCATATTTTAGGAACGTCTTGTTACAGTTTTAGACAATTTTTACAAATAATTGTATATAAAAAGAATTTTATAGTACTAGATCTAAGGTACACTTTTAGATAACGTTATTATTTGGGAATTTGCCAGTTAAAAAATGGACTTTACATACATACATAGCATCACGCCTCATTCCCATACCTTCCACTTGCCACGATCCTTGCATATCTCCTTCGCTTCTTTCATTCTCATTAAATCTTTCATACAAGTNCAACTTTCGCATTCACTCTTGATTCATAAATCTTTTTTGTCAGTCTCCTTTCATTCATTCTCATACCACAACGTTCTCTTATCACACTATTTCTTACTTTGTCACTCAGTTTTAATCCACTCATGCTTCTCAACGCTCTCATCTTTACCGCATTTATTTTACTTTTGTGATTCTTCTGCCATACCCACCTTTCACTACCATACATAAGCGTTGGCACCAACACATATATACAAATATTTTTAATCTTGCTAACTCTATTCAATACACGTTTCTGCCTCATTTCCGAGACTTAAAATTTAAAGCAATACAAAGTAAAAATTTTTCATCATATCCCTATTCAAACTTTGTGCATTCAGCCCTTTACGTGATTTAAATAAATGCGTATTTAGGTGCGCCTCCTTTATATTATCGACGCGTGCACTTTCTTTTTGCATGTAAAAAAAATTGACAATTTGTTTTGCTGTGTCATCAACATTTGTAAATATTTCTTCTTACGATTCATTAGAGCTTATTTTGTATAAAATATTTTATTAAGTTTCTCAGATTTATTTCGTTTTTGATATCTAAACTTATTTATAGGCTTAAATACAATTTGTGCATAAATATATTAGTAAACAGCATGCGAGCTATTGATTCAATATCTGACTTTATTAGTCTACGGATCGCGGGGCCGAAAGTATTACTTTACCACTCGCGCTTTTATCAACGCGGTTGTCAATGTCATACTTTCGTCTCTAGGTGCGTAGTAAACTATTGAGCTACTTATCGTTTTGACGTATTGTACGGGACAAATGTAAGACTGTGACGTCATAACTATTGTCGGGTACATGGACAATAGTTATGACGTCACATTGTGTATGTATGTATTATACATATAAAGCGTTCTCTTGAATCACTCTTATCTATTGCTGCATTAAAACGGAAACGTCTGCACACTATGTAATGATATATGGAATCTGGTACCATTTCGGCATTAGATACCAGCTGGCTGACTGGCGTCTTCGGCCGCTTACTGACGAGATGCTGGTGTACGCTCGGACAGACACACACTATTTGCTATATATCTGGAAGTGCATGAAGAGGGACTTGCTGTATCGGACTGAAACCAACCCTGGAATTTTGGGAGACGTCTTTTTGAAGAGTCGCAATCTCTGCTTACTGGTAAGAATGAGTTTTGAATGAGAAGTATTCTTTAATCAAATTGCATTTTAGAAGTTGTCCGGGTCTGGACTTACGTGGTTACACTTTAAACGGTTTCAATATAGAAATATCTTAACAGACGTACAAGAAGAAGGTGCTGGACGAGGATTCCCACATGAATTTGTACTTCAAGCAGAAGAAGAAGTACGAGCCGCAGCAAATGGCGGCGATACGTACGCTCTTTAAATGGCGTGATGTTCAAGCGCGCATTATGGATGAAAGCACCACGTGAGTAGCCACATAACTTTCTTACACACAGGATTGTCAATAGGCCATCATTTTTACATACAGAAACGTCATCACATCACCTTTTTTGAATAAAGCCGCCAGCCAAGGTCCGCAAGCATACAATTTGTTTTAAGACAGGACTGTCATTATTGCGGATGGGAGCAGCGAGCCTAGCGCGTATTGGTCAACCGCCGGCGACCCCCCTTCCTAACCTACCTCAGCTCTCGCGATCTCCCTCTCTCCTGCTCGTTGCGTTGTATAAAACGCCTCTCCCGGAATAGTATGTCACACCATGAACTTTAGTAAGCACATTCGCAAAGATCGTGGCGGAGTCGCGTTTGTGCTTGGTAAATTATCCCCTCTCATCTGCAAGAAAAGTAAAATGTCACTTCGCCACAAGATGACACTCTACAAATCTTGCATCCGCCCCATCATATCGTACGCCAGCATCGTCTTCGCACACGTCCCAGATTGTAGACTGGCCCGTCTGCAGACGCTGCAAAATAGATTCATGAGGATGGCCACGGGATGCCCCTGATACGTCCGAAATGTCGACCTACATAGGGACTTAGAACTCCCCACGATAAAGAGTTACTTCAAAGAGCTCTCCGAAAATTATTTCGAGAGAGCCATCAATCATAGGAACCCATTAGTGGTTAACGCGTCCGTCCGACGATACGATAACTATCGACAATCTACCATACCAGGTAGGGACAATCACTTATACAAGCGATACAAAGCGACTCCGCCGGCGGAGTCGAGGTCCCTGATTTCTGACGACCCGGACGTGGACTTCACCCATGTTCCCGGGGGCGCTTCTGATTCTCCCTTTTCAGGTGATGTTTCTGCTATAACGTGGCTCCAAGCCGAGGCTCGGTCTCGCAGGAGACGCCCTTGGAGCGGTGTTTCCCCGGAGAGCGAGCCCATTTCAGGGCCCGCACTCGAAATGTGACTGCTTCCATAAGAGCCTGTCATTCCGGTTACGCTGTAAAAGTCAGTAGGGCTAACAGCTAAACACCGTCCGAACAAAAAAAAATAGTATGTCACATTTCGCCTTAGACTCCCGAGCGGAGTAAATCCTTTACTAAGTGCGACTGCTAACAGAACCTAACCACAATTTGACACACGATGACTCCAAGCCTGAACAACTGACGTCAAACCATCTAACCCTGAAGACCCAACCACCGAACACCAAAAATCCGAACCCTCAAGAATTGAAAATTTAAGCACCGAACCACATACAGTCTACTGAACCCGGAGGGATTCGTCTGAACCTGAAGCCCTCCCTAACAGTCATCATACCTTCCTTTTATGGATATCACCGTTGTTATAGAACCTTTCATACATACAGCACCACTCTTTTTACATACAGTATCGTCATCACACTACCTTTTTAACCAACTTCAAAAAAAGGAGGAGGTTATCAATTCGTCTGTATGTTTTTTTCTTATGTTTGCTACCTCATAATTTTCAACTGAGTGAATGGATCTTGATGATTTTTTTATATGAAAGGTGGTGCTTGTAGTAGGGTCCCATTTTTTTAGTCCAGCTCTGATGATTGTATCCATGAGAAAGCCGTAAAGGTAAGTAACCGATTTCGGTGATTTTTTTATTGGAAAAGATATACTTCAAGGGTTGTTTGATGATAGTTTGGTTAGGTTTTGATCATGGTATCCATGACAAAGTAACGGAACTCTTAAATTTTTAGGAGCAAACCAACGGTACTCGGCAGAATCTTTTATAGGCTATCCCGAAATTTGACTCACCTACCGTAACGTTGGTATGGTCAAGTGATTGTCGTAGTCAAATATGATCAATGGAACTCCTCAACTGCTTACAGTAAGGGTGCGATTTGTGGCAGCATATCTAACTGTCTGTTGTAGTATTGCAATATTTACTTCCTTCATATATATCTTGGGAGACGCCGTCTCCAAATATAATCATGCAATACGTCAGTTAAATGGCCATCTAACTTTATAATTACGAGTTATTTCAAACACTTCAAACCAGATATATGGCCAATTAACTGTTAAATATTTGGTACGACTGAATTTTCCCTTTTTTTATTATTTTGCATCTGTATTAGCGAATGAACTTTATCGTTTCATTTTGTATCTGTCAGGTACGTGATGCCAAACCACATGCTGGTATCCTTGGCTGAGAGGCTCCCAAAGGAAGTCCAAGGCGTCAGTGCCATTTGCTACCCTACTCCGCCCTTGGTCAGGCAAAACCTCGTCCTGATACACAGGCTCCTGCTCTCTGTAAGTTCATTTTATTAATTACCAAATTCTAGTTTAAAAATTCCAAACTCGATTCTGTTATCCCGTTATTAGTGTAAAAATCAAATCAAAGGGTAAATAGAAAAGGAAATCTCTCAGTAAGTTTTGCTTATACCGGGATCCCATGGTAATATGGAGAAATTCGATTTTAGTGAGCGTCTACGTTGTCTACATTAAAAGGTAGCCGTTTTCCTTTCTCAAATTTCATTTAAGTCGGTTCACATTGTTATTTTTATTTTGATCGTGTTTCATGTTGAACTTAAAATGGTCCTTCGAGCCGTACAAATCGATGTATTTATGAAATCCCACGCTCATTATAAAATTTTCCAAGCTGTAAGCCAGATTGACTTGAAATGCGGTATACGTTCACCGAGAATGGATTTTCTCGTATTCTCACGGGATTGTTGAACATAGGCGAAAATTGCAGCATTCCAGCACGAATGATTGCTTACACGGCCATACTTGACCTAATTGTTTACAGTTTTGTTTAAAGTAAACAAACTAATGATACTCCTTAATATTACCTTTGAAAACTTGCGATATACGAGTACAGTTCCTATAAATGAAAACCGCACGAAATAGGTGAATAAAATTTTGGATTGTATTTGAATCCAGTGTCGCGAGCTGATAACGGAGCCTAGTGAATTATCAAACGGCTACCCCGGCCCCATACCTCCAACACCTGAGGTGGAAGTGATACACGACTTACCCGAACCAGAATATAAGTAAGTTGAGAGGATTCTGTCGTATTTTTATTGGTGTATCAATTGTTCATTAAATAATAACACTATTTGTTTCAACTCTGTGTTCTCCAATTGCACATCATCGTGACGCTAATCATCCGTAAAAATTTTACTCTCATGCGCCTAAAGAAGTTTCACTTCAACAAGATTTGTAAAATCTCAATAGATTAATAACACTTTAATCTAACATTAACTATTTAGAATATATTTATCGATAACGATGCTAAATTAAAAATAACACCAAAAAGTTTATTGCGCTTTCGTAGATTCAGAAAAGGCCTATGATCGAGTGGTGAAGAATGAGCTGTGGTCAAAGTTCTCTATGTATGGGGTGAGCGGTTGTCTGATCCAAGCATTGAAGTCTCTCTGTGAGGGTTCTAGTGCTTGTGTCAGAATAAACGGGGCATCACCAAACTATTCATGGATAACTGTTTGATTGATTTAAAAGAAAGTATGTATGGGTTAAGAATGAATGAATTACTCATCAAATGTTTACTTTATGCTGATGATCAAGTAATACTTGCGTCATCCGCTAATGAGCTACAGGAGATGGTAAATATT
>JACTOM010000882.1:914561-928137 GCA_015832385.1 Elymnias hypermnestra | reverse complement strand
AGAGAACGTTGTGGTATAAAAGAAGACGTAGTGACTAAAATTGAAAAAGGTATGCTTAGATGGTTTGGGCATGTAGAGAGAATGAATGAAAGGAGACTGACAAAAAGGATTTATGAGTCAAGAGTGAATGCGAAAGTTGGAAGGGGAAGACCGAGGCGAACGTTCCTGGACCAAATCCAGGACATTTTAAATAACGGCCAGGTCAAGAGTACTCTAAACCGACGAACTTGTATGAAAGGTTTAATGAGAATGAAAGAAGCAAAGGAGATATGCAAGGATCGTGGCAAGTGGAAGGATGTTGTCTCTGCCTACCCCGAAAGGAATGAGGCGTGATGCTATGTACGTATGTAAAATCTATTCAAGTATTTCTGTGTGGTAATGGAACAAATATCCATATCTAAGCATTGAGGCTTTCACAGTTATGTTGTTTCACGTGTAGTTCTAGTTTCCGTGGGATTATGAGGAAACGTTGCGAGCGTTTATATTGCGAAAGGAATATGTGTGACCAATTTCAAATCAACGTGGCGAATATAGTTAGAGAATTCGTGACGTTTCAGTTGGTTATCCTGTGGTCGAATAAAATTCTGCAAATATTCCTTTCGTGACGTAGACGCTCGCTGAGAATTAGTTACATCATATTCCCATAGGATCGAGATATATAATCAAGAGAAATAATTAATTAGTAATTCGCCTATGTGACGTGAAATTTAGCAACGTAGTATACTACTAAGAACGGCTTTTCCCATATTTCAACGAGATCGAGAGCTCTGCGATTATCACCGCTGGGCACAGCTAGTTTTATACAATTACTATTTGTTTATCATAATAAAACACGTCTAAATTATAACATTAAAATACACCTTCATTTCGTAATAATACACATAAAAATTCATTCATTACATAATATATAGTTTTTAAGATGTTTCACTCTAACACTTTGCGCGAGACAACACATAAAAATAACGGCTTGTAACTGCTTAAAACGGGCTTAACGTCGCGGGGATGCTGATTTGCTTTTGTTAACTGCTTATAACGGTTTTAACGTCGCGGGGATGCTGATTTGCTTTTGTTAACTGCTTATAACGGTTTTAAAGTCGCGGGGATGCTGATTTGATTTTGTTAACTGCTTATATTAGCCCTTTCTAGAGTTGATGCTTATTTATTCAAGAGAAACTTATGGCTCGGTAAGGAAAAATTACGTTTCACGTTATGCGGACACTTTTGTGCGAGTACAAGTGTCTGTTGTGTCTTTACTTATAAAATATCACGATGATATATTCATATTCTTATAATAAATTTTGAATAAAATTATATAATGAAATTTAATACAATACAAGCCAAAGAAGTTTCACTTCCTCCGGTTTATTTTCGTGGAGTTGCTCCTTTGTGTTTATTATCTGCTTATATGTTTCTGCTTATTTGGGTGTTGTTATCTGCTTATAACGAATTTTCTTATTCTGCTGCTTATTTTGTTAAAAGCTTGTGATGGTTATTCATTTTCAAGGAGCTTATAATTTGATTGGTTTACCTATTTAAAGCGTTTATCTAATGGCACTGTTTATTAAAAATGGTTTGCTATAGGGGTATAGGATTAAGGAAAGTTAAGAAATTACATTTTCTAATTTGTCTGAGTCTGGATTGGTGGCTTCGGCCGAGACTAGTTGCCATAGAAACCATATGGTTTTTGTCGTACCAGATTGAAGCGCTTTCATTTTAGACTGTATCGTCATTTGTCATCAGGTGAGATCACAGTCAAGCGCTAACAATACTAATTAATTATATAAAACAATCTATAGTTATTATATGTATTCCGTCTAACCGCAATGGGGAAGCGTGGTGGGTGTAAGCTCTTTATAAATGTATAAATAGCGCAACGATAGCAGGCTGCTTATTTTTTGTTTTCTTGCATAATATTTTCGATGGTTTCATTTATTTTTATTTTACTACTTGTTTTAGCACACGAAGAGCACGGCAGAACTGTATTTCTTCTTGCCCCCGTACGAAAGATACAAGAAATATCGTACTTTGACACAGGTATGAAAGGCAAAGAGAGACTTTGCAATAATCCGCGAGTACACACACACACACACACTACACTACACACAAGACACTATAGTTCTGTATCATCAGTCGTATATTGGATATGATGCCACAAAATGACTACATTTAATAATAATGATATATTAAAAGGGATACATTTCTTAGCCTGTTATGGGTCCTTCTCAGAATAGAACGCAAAAGAATCCTTTATAAATGATGCCGTCCATTAATGTCGTACTTTGTAATCTTATGACAAAATTACTATATTTAATAATGATGATACAGAAGGTTACCTGATGATCTTGTCCGATCCCTTCCGAGTCAAGTAGTACTTGTGACAATTCAAACGCCGTCTTAAAATAAAACTTAGATGTACAAGTAATAGAGAAGTCAATTTTCATTTGTTACAGCAAAAGGAGATAAAGGATTTCCAAGAGAGGGAGAAGAAAATCACTGCCCTATCTCAGGGTGACCCTCTCATTAAGGAGGAAGTGTTGTTTAAACTCCAGGAGGCGAAGGCTAAAGTGGAAAGGGAAGGTCAGGCGACGAGTGGCATTACGGACAGAGGCGAAGCTTTAAACATACCAGAAAAAAGGAAGAAGCCCAATACTGAAGTCGAAGTAATTTCAAATGACAATTCTGACGCCAACGCCTCAAGTGAGAAGAGGAGGAAGCGGATCAAGAAGCGCGGTGCAAAGAAACGCCGACATTCAGAGGACAATGATTCCAACGCTAACTCAGATAATGCCACCCAGAGTCTCCCTCGGGATATCGTGGCGAAGAAGCAGAAGCGCACCCGCAAAAACAAATCTACCCACAAGCAATTGTAAGTGAACAACTATCCATTTTATCTTGTAATGTGAAATTTTGTATTTTGTTGCTTGTGGGCTATAACTTCCAGAAGACGTCTTAGGGATTTATAAAAACCTGATGGAAATATACATTTTATATATAAAAGCAACTCTTTTTTGTTATCGATAAACTTGAAAACTACTGGACCGATCGGCATGAAACCATGACCATTCGACGCGGAATTAATTGTAGAAGGTTTTAGGCTATTCATTTTTTTTTAATTCCATCAACCGTTTACCAAATTTATGTGGACAGTCATTTGTTACTGGTACGAAAACTCGAGCGCACAAAGACCGGCAAAATGTCTAACGTCACTTCAATGATTATAAACGCGTTTCCACACACCCTTCCACGCATCCACCCACGCACGTTGTCTATAACAACGGTTTTGTTAATTCATTTCTAGGTTATGTAAATATGGCATTCATTTATGCTACTATCTCTTATTTAAAAATTATTCATCTTTGATAGGTTATGTAAAGATGTCATTTATTTATCTTTTGTTTCAAAACAAAAAAGTTTCTGTGTGTCATTTAATCGATTGTGTTTTGTTTGGTATTTGTTAAACTGAAAGCTGCCACATTCCAAATCTTTTTGAGAGGACGAAGTCTGTCGAGTCTGCTAGTCTGCTAAAATAAAAACGATAAAAAAGCGTGAAACTGCCTGTGTTTGTTGTGGGTTCTTATAATGGGTGCGAGGGAACCTCGTAACTTTAGATTGTAAAAAGGTAAGTGGCAGCCCATTAACGTCCCACTGCTGGGCACAGGCCTCCTCGCTCATATGAGAGAGGGTTTTTAGAGCATAGACCCACCACGCTGCTCCACTGCGGATTGGCAGGCATAGTACACAAGTGCACTCTCTATTCCTTCACTCTCATAGTCCGACATGACGGCAATCCGACACGACCGGAGAGAGAGATCAGGCGCAGGACCGACGGCTTAACGTGCTCTCCGAGGCACGGGGGTGAATCACACCGCCAACTTCCCAACTTCGGGCAAATATTGAGAAAATCTCAATAGAAAACTCAATATCGATTTTTGAACTGGCCCGACCCGGGACTCGAACCCAGGACCTCATGTCTGTAGTCGAACATGCTAACCACTAGACCAATGAGGCAGTTCAGATTAGATCAGTACAGTTAGATTGTAAGTCGTTCTTTAATATCATCGTCAGTTGTAAACTGGAAGTAATATCTAAAGATTTTTTTTTAAATATATATATGTACCTCAGAATCAGATTTGTGTTATCACAGTCAAGCGCTAACCTGTCAGCAATAAACAAAAAATCAATGAATAAAAAAAAGCGAATGACAATTACAACTTTAGTAAAAAAATTGGTTAAAACATAACCGGAACAAAAATAATTCATAATCCAATGAACGCGACCTCTACATCCAAATTGCCGCCAAAGTTTGTCAGTTATAGTTGCGTTCAGAAATTGTTGGTTGTCAATGGCATTTGTCAAAGATGTCTTCAAAATTTAATTTGATTTCTAAACGACTAAATCCCAAGCATTTTTTGATATTCACTCACCTTTTAAACCCTCCCTGAACTTCCACAAATAATTCATAACCAATTTTGGCCAAATCAATCCAGTCGCTCTCGAGTTTTAGTCAGCTATCTGTAATTTATGGACTGTAATGTGAAAGGTCTTTCTATATCTCATTAAAAAGTAAACAAATGATACTCGTAATGTCTGAGAAGCAGTGTCAAGTAATATCCTCATTTTGTTGCAGATGGACTGCAACATAAGCAGCGTACAAGTTCTTGCGACGAAAAATTATTGAGTTTAAGTAGAATTTGGTGTCTATGATATTCTGATATGTGAACTTTTTCATATGTTATTAATTACTTTTGGTTGTACGTGGACTGTAACCTAAAGGAACTTTGATTTTCAGAGGTGAGACGTTGTAGTAGACTTCGTATAATATATTCTTCTGTCTATGTTAACAGACATAGATAAAGAAAAAAAATCATTAAGTGAAACATCTGTTTCTGTTATATGAAAGGCATTCAAGTTCTATCATAAAAACTATTATCTTTTTTGCTGTATGTGGACTATATGCGAAAGGACATTTAAGGTCATTAATGACAAAGTTCTGCGCATTTTAATGCATAGTCTACGAGTTAAATTCTTTTTTTACGATATTATCTTTTTGTTGTATGTGGACTATAAGCGAAAGGACATTTAAGGTCGTTAATGACAATGTTCTGCGCATTTTAATGCACAGTCTACGAATTAAATTCTTTTTTACGATATTATCTTTTTGTTGTATGTGGACTATAAGCGAAAGGACATTTAAGGTCGTTAATGACAATGTTCTGCGCATTTTAATGCACAGTCTACGAATTAAATTCTTTTTTTACGATATTATCTTTTTGTTGTATGTGGACTATAACCGAAAAGACATTTAAGGTCTTTTGCTGACAAAGTTCAGCGCATTTTAATGCATAGTCTACGAATTAAATTCTTTTTTTACGATATTATCTTTTTGTTGTATGTGGACTATATCTGAAAGGACATTTAAGTTCTTTAATGACAACGTTCTGCGCATTTTAATGCATAGTCTACGAATTAAATTCTTTTTTACGATATTATCTTTTTGCTCTTTGTGGATTATAACATGAAGGGCCTGTAATCTGTTTAATTAGTAACCTTGACCCTGTTGTATACATATTTATGTCACTATCGTAATTGCGAAGCACAAAGAAAGAGATTTGTTTTTATGTTTCAGTCCTCGATGATCTCTCTTGTCCGGTTGTATATGGACTGTTAATAGCTTACAGTTTCTTTAATGAAACACATACATATAGAAATTATATAAAAGAATCTTTTCTTCCTGTTCCTGGGGACTGTAAAAGTTCTTCAATTTCTCAAAGAACATTGCTCATTTTAAGTAGAATTCGATGTTTATTAAACTCTAATCAAGTTGTTTATGACACTGTTACATTTGAAACACAATATCTTAACTTATTATTGTATTTGGACTATAACTTAAAAAGTCCTTCAATTTGTTTTAGAACATTGCGCATTTTAAGTAGAATTTTGTGTATATTAAAGTCTAAAATTGTACTTGTTTATGTCACTCAGTTTTATTTAAAACACAAATCCTTAAGAGTGTCTCAACTTTTAATTGTATTTGGACTATAACATTAAGGTTTTTCAATTTTTCATCGCGAAGTTTAAGTAGAGTTCGATGTTTATTAAACTCTAATCATGTTGTTTATGACACTTTCATTTGAAACACAATTATCTAAGAGTATCTTAACTTATTATTGTATTTGGACTATAACTTAAAAAGTCCTTCAATTTATTTTAGAACATTGCGCATTTTTAGCAGAATTTCGTGTATATTAATGTCTTAACATGTACTTGTTTATGTCATTTTGTCTAATTTAGTGTAGAGTAGACTAGTAGTAGATTATTTTGACTTCTTGTTGTATTTGGACTGTAACGTAACGATTAATTTTTTAAAGAAAATTACGCGTTTTATTTAGAATTTACACATTAAAATCTTAATATATACTGTTTATGTAACAAGTTGACAAATTCATTAAGAGTAATTTAACTTTTGTTTTAGTTACATATCCATTACATAAATAATTATCTTTAACTAACTGACTAAAGTAAATAAAACCAAATATGTCAGATTAAAAACTTAAGAAAATCAAAACATCCTTTATAACGACCGATCGGTTATAACAACCGAATGGCGAGCTCACGACCAAATATCTATAGAAACTAATATGTAAACATACTGTCTATAACGACTTCGGATAACAGTGACATATCGCTTAAGATATCGAACCTTTATCGATATTCATCGGCTATAACGACGAATAGTTTACTTGTTAGATAAAAAAGAGACTGTTTTAAAAGAGTCGTCTAAAGGACCGATTGCATTAAAATCTTAGTCTACGAAGTATAGGCACTTTGCTTTTGTCTTTTTCCACAAGTTATTTAAGAACAAGTTAGTATATGTGGCTATTAATAAGACTATTTGTGTATCTCGCTTGTGACAACTATCGGATATAACGTCCAAAATATACGATCCCATCAATGTCGTATTCAAGTAGGCATATTACAGCACTTTTGAATCGTCAAATTATATTTTTTTTCCACACTCTGATTCTAATATACGTCTGATAATGGTACTCAAGATCGGCTTAAAATCTAAAGATACGAAGGTTCATCGTTCATCATCATTACAATATCATATTAGGTTACTATATTCTAATTAAAATTAGAGCAATTCGTTCACTCCCTCGCGTTTCTATCTTCTGAGTACTTTCTTTTACCTTGAATTTATTAATTGACATCTCTAGATCGTCTTGCGGGAGTTTATTATAGAAACGTATACAGTTACCCCTAAATGAGTTGTTAATCTTATGCAGCCTACTAGAATTTATAACGAGTTTTGGTTTCGTAAGTTATATGATGTACATTCTCTCTTTTAATTAAAAGAGTCAATGTTTTTATGTACATACAACAAGTTTTCTAATATATATACGCAGTTACGACTGTATATCCAATAAACTAATGTATAATATATGATACACAGTTTATTGTCTTTCTTTGAAATATATGGTAATTTATTTTGTAAGTGTAAGTATATGTCGAAGCGCGAGTCTTCTCGAGGCTATTTGCTCCATTACTTGTATAAATTTATTATAAGATTATATTAAAACCGCTTTCTCTATAATTAGCTACTTCATTACTCTTAATGGTTTCACTACATTCACTTAAAACACTGTTATCGCACTTAGAGATTGTAAAACACTGCCCCCATAACGTTTGCACTTGCACTTGATATATCCGGTATAATGACAATGTGGATATATCTATGAAAGAATCATAACATTGGTATAATGACATACTTAGTATCATGACTAACAAACTGTTAATTAACATAATTTATACATATTTTAAAATAATGGCCGCCGCCATATACATCATTTTTACGGCAACTTTGCCTGTAAACTTCTTCCATGGGAAGTTGTGATTAATTCTAAGCGTAAATTAAATAAATGTCGTGAAATCTGTTGTTTTATTTTAATTATGCACCTTTTATATTACAGAAGTAATGTGTCAGTGAATAACAAGTTTTTATTTTCTTGTATAAAAGTGGAAGGAATATAACTGTTCATGCCGGCTGTGACCCTATCAATTGACTTCGACCCCTGGACTCGGATCCATAAGAAGTCTAGGTCGGGTCGGTCTCTGAGACGGCGGGAGGAGAATTTCGAACAGATGTGAATCGGCACCTACCTCGTGTAATGTGCATGTATGTACCACGTGACCTGCAAGGCGTCGCGGAGACAGCTCTCGGCGACGCCGGTCTTCCTTATCCACTCCAAGGCGGCCCTGTGCACCACCAGGCACTGAAATGTTTAAGAACTAAGGGACACGTGGGCATTAATGAACTCCGGACGCGCTTCCTGTAACTCGAGGAAGAGGAGCCACTAATGGTGCTTAACGCGCCGACTTCACTGATCGCAATTACTAAACCACCAATAAACCGCGTGGAAACTGCACTTTTCACCAACAATAAACGAGGCGAGCCCCCTTTCTCGCCCCGTCGACAGACACTAACAATATTTTACCTGCATAAGTTATGAAACTGCGCGGCAGGCGCCCTCTAACGCATGCAATTGCGCCGTTTCCCGATAGTTAGCGAGATAGTACCTCGGAAAGCTTACAGATGGCGCGAAAAATAACTTTTTTTTAAAAATATATGTCGGAGGGCAGATTTCTGTGGAACGCTGGCGCCATCTATCGGCGTTGACAGAGTCAATGGTGGCAGTCCGGCGGGAGTCACTCGTCACTGATGAGTCGTCAGTTATCGAGTGGCGGTCGGCCGGAGTGGTCGACTATTGAAACTGTCGCGTTCCTAGCTATTAGTGTTAATGAGTTTGTGTAAATTGATATCGGGAACATTAAGTGATTGAACATTATAATCCGAGTTAATTAATAAAGTGTTTGATTGCACCAACATTACCCATGAACGCCCACAGAATAAGAAATTAAATAATGGAACCAATTCATAACGATGTCGGCGGAGAACCCTACGCCCCTGTGCTTTATGCTTCTCCGTTCTCTGTTATTCTCCGACATATATAACTTTTATTTTTTCAAAGTTTGCTTTTGTGATATACAAAATACTGTTTGATAATAAAAGTCGGTACCAACTTGTTAACGCCGCCGCTTATGTGTAGTTACATATGATGGTTTATAAGGTTAGGTTAGTTTTTTTTGCTGGGGTGACGTTTCCCAGCTACAATGCTAAAGAAACTAACCAAACCATTAAAAAGTTGAAAGTTAGCTTAGTCTCTTTAGTGACTCCTAAGCCAAGGGATATTCTATTTTAGGGATCAGTGTATTGCTAAAATGATACCACTATATTGATGAATAAAAATTATTAATATATTTTATTTATTCCGACACGTCCTCGGAAATGTCTTCCCGAACTTTGATCTTGTTCTTCACTTGCCTCCTTTTGGTGTATCCAGAGTCGTCCCTCTCCTTCACCACACCTTTACCTTCAGCGATTTTCCTCGTCCGCATGTGATTTTTTTTGTTTTTCTGACTTTCTTGTATTTTTTTCCCTCTGTGAGCTGGTCTAACGTGACTCTCGGTTGTCACTACAACCTTTTCATCTTCTGTCGTTTCTCTTTTTAAAGCACTCTTGAAGGTTTGACCTCGTGAAGGTTCGTGGAGGGAGAATGTAATCCTGTCGTGATGTATCTGAGGATATTTGTTAATGAGCATACTTTAACTTACTTGAACCGACAATATACTTACCTATATATTATTATATAATTTAATATAATACAAGCCGATGAAGTTTTCCTTCTTCCATGTGTTTATCGGTACATGCACACTTTAATCCTTTATTTACTGACAGGAACTCATAAAAACAGTAACTAAAAATTAATATTAACGGGTTTTTAAAGTACAAGATATATGGTTTCTGTTCGGATATATTGTATTGTATCCGCCATTATTAGCGTCAGTCCCCTCCCCCCACGCCGAAGCTTGAAGTTAGGCGGGGATCGTATAATCATAGACTAACTACAAAGTTCACAGATAAATAACTTTTTTAACAGATATTATTTGAGTTCATCGTTAGATGTAGGGGTAAAATCAGTGACAATAATTAGGGTAATGGAACTAAAAAGGTTAAGGAGCACTGATGTTGACAATGGCAATTGACAATTATTTGGACCTTACCCTGTATTCGAGAGTGAGGAAGCATTCGTCTTCATCCTCGCAGACCAAGGAATTGACGTCAGCAGGCTTCGGGGCGTTGGGCGGCCTGCGACCTGCGCGGACGAACCTCCACAGGGACCGAACCCGGGGCCCGCACGAGTGCACTATATCACTCACCTATTCACAAACATAATTGACGATCTAATAGCAAGAACTGCCTAAGTCTAAAATTGAAAAAAATACGAATAATTGTGGGACAAGTTTATAAAACCGTAGAATGATTTTATCAATGACTTCCTTGTTTAAACCATTTCATAATGATGTAGATGTAAATAGTACCCTGTCACATATCTCACATTGGTTTTCAGTAAATAATTTAATATTAAACTCGGCAAAGACTAAGTATGTTGAATTCACTTTGCCAAATGCAAAAGAAATGTGTACAAACATTCGAATTAATGATATTCCTGTAGAGAAAGTAAAATCTACAGTATTCCTAGGTATAACATTAGATTCTGGGCTTCAGTGGGGCGCCCATATTAAGACTCTGGCAAGTAAACTTAGTTCCGCTGCATTCGCTATTAGAAAAGTTAGACAATACACTGATGTTGAAACTGCTAAAATGGTGTATTTCGCTTACTTTCATAGCATTATGTCTTACGGCATACTGTTATGGGGTAGGGCGGCGGACATTGAAACTATATTTATTTTACAAAAAAGAGCAATACGAGCCATATATCAATTAGGATCTCGTGTTTCTCTAAGAGATAAATTTAAAGAAACATCAATTCTCACAGTACCGTCGCAATATATATTAAATAATATCTTATATATCCGTGATAATATACATTTATTCAGTAAGAAAAGTGAAATACACAATTTTAACACAAGAAATAAAAACAGACTTGTAATTCCATAATTCAGAGTTAAGAAAGTTAGAAATCATTTGTCGGGTCAAGCATTTATAATTATATACCTCAATCAGTTTTTTCAGGATTTGCCTCCGCACAGTTTTAAGAAATATGTCAAAAACATACTTTTACAAAAGGCATATTATAATGTTGAGGATTATTTAAGCGATAGAAATGTTTGGATTTGATTCCAGTTGCTCACAGAAGCAATATATTACACATTGTATCATACTAAACTATCTTTAAAAGAGTAACCGTTGAGTTTCTTGCCGGTTTCTTCAACTTTCCGAACCGGTGGTAGATTTGTTACCAACGGACACACTACTGACGATTCAAAAGTGATTTTTGAGCCTACTTGAATAAAGAACATTTTGATTTGATAGTCCAGGACTTGTGTCACAGTTCAGTTTTAATGTTCCACGTAGTATTGTAGCTTATTCTATCATAAACTATTGTTACACGGCCTTGGATCCAGCTTTAGCAGCGGAGTGCGATAGTTATTATATTATATTGAAAGACAAGTGGGCAGAGGGTCTGCAGAGCGCCAAAGAGGATTTATGCTTAGTTCATGGTCGGCGCGTTGGTACTGGCAAGCAAGGCTGCAATTACGTTCCGTATTGAAAATAAGAAGAAAGTGATTTATGTTTGAATTACGACTCCGTGTGAAAGATTGAATGGCTGTAAAACTGTTACTAAGGAAAATCTGATAAAGAAGGAATAAATAATTGTATCGAGACGAGTATGGCTTTGCTTTTATACTATACAAGACTATTTTGGCCAGATATTCTCCAATAACACGAACGTTAACATAATATATAATAAATGTGCTAAACAAGCAATAGATATAGATATTTTTATACTAGTTTTTCTGAATATAAATGTATTTTGACTCTCAAAGGGCTAGACTGGCAGTGCATGCTGGAGTGTTGGTGCCAACACTTATGTATGGTAGTGAAAGTTGGGTATGGCAGAAGAATCACAAAAGTAAAATAAATGCGGTAGAGATGAGAGCGTTGAGAAGCATGAGTGGATTAAAACTGAGTGACAGAGTGAGAAATAGTAGGCATAAAAGAAGACGTAGTGACTAAAATTGAGAAAGGTATGCTTAGATGGTTTGGGCATGTAGAGAGAATGAATGAAAGGAGACTGACAAAGAGGATTTATGAGTCAAGAGCGAATGGGAAAGTTGGAAGGGGACTGGACAGGACATTTCAAATAAGGACCAGGTCAAGTGTACTCTAAACCGACGAACTTGTGTGAGAGGTTTAATGAGAATGAAAGAAGCGAAGGAGATATGCGAGGATCGTGGCAAGTGGAAGGATGTTATCTCTGCCTACCCCTATGGGAATGAACCTATTTTTATTAACAACTTCCTTTGACATTATATTTCTGATTTAATTTAATCTGACTTCGTGTATTACGATTATCGCATACTGTGTTAGCCTATTATTATTTGTACATATTTGAATGTATTTTAGTGCTTCTGGATTTTACCTGCTGTTGGAATTACCCTAAGAAGATCTAAGCCTTGGGCGGAAATGATGTCCACCTGTTTAAAAGAGTCTACTAAGATTTGGCCTTTGGGGTTCCAATTATTTCAAATTCAAAAAGCCTTTATTCAAGTAGGCTTTTACAGCACCTTTGAATCGACAACAATAGATTTTTTTTCATATTTTAAGCTCCCAGAAGAAGTTACAAAGATGTCTATGAGTAAATTTAAATCTTTCATTAAAAGAAAGCTAGTGGAAGAAAGCATGGGAAAGAATGAATTGCTTGGCCTTCAGTTTGTTGTGGGTTCTTCTCAGATCGGGCGCGAAGGAACCCTCGTAACTTTAGATTGTAAGTCGTTCTTTAATGTTATCATCAGTAATTCATTTAAATATTATATGAAAAAAATAAAAGATATTTGACGATTCAAAAGTGCTGTAATAGGCCTACTTGAATAAAGATATTTTGAGTTTAACTTTATATTGTTTCTAATGTGTGATGTTGGAGAACGACTTATAATCGAGTTACGAGGGCTCCATCGCGTTCTGTCTTGAGAAGAGCCCACAATAAACTCAGTCGGTTATCTTTTTTTACAATATAATTTTTATTTATGCTTTATTTGGGAAACAAACAATTTACTTAAAGACTAAAATAGGTATTCACTTAAAACTAACACATATATCAGTAAAGTTTCCACTAACAACTAAAACATAGTGTTATTGTGTACTTATCTCAACATTTCTTCCTTTTTTTTTTACTTTTTACTTAACAGGTAAGATTTAATATTTCTTTTGATTGTGGACTTTCCATCATTAAATATGTCTATATCAGGTTATTGAATATTTCTCAAGAACGTATAATAAATGAGTTTTTAGCATAATTAGTCTTACAAAAAGGTGCACTAAATATTTTTTTGATACGCGTACTCAGTCGAGGACATATAAAAGAGATATTCCTTAGGAGGTAAGGTGAATCAGTCTTATTATTAAGGATTTTGTATAAAAACATTAAATCTCTCTCCGTTCGACGATTCTCAAGTGAAAGAATATTACTAGGCATTGGCTTATTATACATAT
>JACTOM010000882.1:902179-913507 GCA_015832385.1 Elymnias hypermnestra | reverse complement strand
ACGGCTTAACGTGCTCTCCGAGGCACGGGGGTGGATCACACCGCCAACTTCCCAACTTCGGGCAAATATTGAGAAAATCTTAATAGAAAACTCAATATCGATTTCGAACTGGCCCGACCCGGGACTCGAACCCAGGACCTCATGTCTGTAGTCGAACATGCTAACCACTAGACCAATGAGGCAGTTCCAATGAGCAGTGGGTTCCTGATCTGGAGGTAATTACTCCAACGAGCCGATAAAGCCGGTAAAAATAACTCGATTTTTCATGTGCAATTGTTTATGTCATTATTAAGGACGACGTATTGTGTATTAACATTGTTTGAGTTCATTGTTGAGAAGAGGGGTAAAATCAGCGACTATAGTTAGGTCATAAGAGTAACGGACCTAAAAATTTTAAGAATTCGTCAAATATCTCGGGTGTCGTATGTCCTCGTTACTTACTTTCATGAGTTCGCCCCCATCGCAGCCTGTGGTGGAATGTGTTTCAACCCCAAAGCTGTTGATGCAGGCACGATCATCGGGAGTAAGTGCTTCTATTTGGAAAGCACATTTTGGTATGGAGTCAGCGCGTTCCTGTTTGTAAATTGAAATAAAGTTTGTTATAAAATAACTTACCTGTAAGACATTGCTTGAAATTGATATAAAGATAAGTTCTACTTGTCGACTTCTTGCACCCTAAAAGGCGGCAGAATTTATACAGAATTTTGACTAATTATATGCATCGTCCCTCCTGAGCGAATTTTGGCCACAGCGGTCAATCTAATACAGTAATTGAACATCGGTTCTGAGACGTGGTCGCTGACTATGGGCCTCATGCGGAAGCTCAGAGTCACTCAGCGTGCGATGGAGAGGGCTATGCTCGGAGTTTCTCTACGCGATCAAATCAGAAATGAGGAGATCCGTAGCAGAACCAAAGTCACCGACATAGCCCTACGAATCGCGAACCTGAAGTGGCAATGGGCGGGGCACATAGTCCGACGAACCGATGGACGTTGGGGTCGGAAAGTGCTGGAATGGCGACCCCGCACTGGACGACGCAGTGTAGGAAGACCCCCCACAAGGTGGACCGACGATATAAGGAGGATCGCCGGTAGCCGCTGGAGCCAGGCGGCACAAGATCGGGTCTTGTGGGCATCATTTCGTGAGACCTATGTCCAGCAGTGGACGTCCATCGGTTGAAGCGACGAATTGAACATAATTTTTACTCAAGAATGACTATTGATGGAACCCGAATAATTCAGTATTTTTTGAGTTTATAGCGATCAGACAGACAAACGCGGCGGAGGACATTGCTTTATAATACGTAAGGATGTAGGGAAAGTCTTCTCACCCAACCAATCTCATCGCAGTGCTTCGGCTCTTCATAGCATATAAAATAATTGACTGCTTTAGTACCGTCGCTTCGTTTTTCTATTGACCATGTATACCAGTTTTCTCCGAATTTAAACATGCTATTTATATGACTCTGTCTGTATATTAGAGGAAATAGCATTTCATTGGGATGCTGTCTAGGCTTTTCTGTAGTGGACACCTCTTCCTCGTACTGTACTTGCTTCTCCTCGTGTCTCTTCTTGAGGAACGGTAGCATTGTTATTTCCACTTTCTTCTTCACGTCCCAAGACTCTGTATGCGGTGCTTCTTCATCTAATCCGGAATCTTCATCTGAATGCATAATAACTTTCACTTTTACTGATAAAGTGGTTTGTATTAGACATATTAGCAAGTAACGGGTAATTTTCATGATTGATTGTGATTGACTGTAGATGAAAGTATAATTAGGCGTGTTTAGTGCGTTTCAGGATGTTATTGATTCATTGGTGCGATAAGAAGGATGTTTATAAGCAATAATGTTTGTAGCGGCCAACAAAAAGTGCCACTAGCTTCGATTTTCGATGTTTCAGCGGAAATGTTTCTAGTGTTACTTTTTAGCTCAAAATTTCATGTAAGTTCTTCTGACCAGTGGCGTAACTAAGCTCAAGAGGTACTCGAAGCACATGGTTATCCCATGACAGGCTATGCGACTTGGCTATTCTGTCTATTGAAAGTTCTATTTCCCGATATTTAAACATTGATAATGTAATAGACTGCCTCATTGGTCTAGTGGTTAGCATGTTCGACTACTGACATGAGGTCCTGGGTTCGAGTCCCAGGTCGGGCCAATTAAAAAAAAATCAATATTGAGTTTTCTATTAAGATTTTCTCAATATTTACCCGAAGTTGGGAAATTAGCGGTGTGATCCACCCCCGTGCCTCGGAGAGCACGTTAAGCCGTCGGTCCTGCGCCTGATCTCTCTCCGGTCGTGTCGGATTCCCGTCACATCGGACTATGAGAGTGAAGGAATAGAGAGTGCACTTGTGTACTATAAGCCTGCCAATCCGCAGTGGAGCAGCGTGGTAGGTCTATGCTCTAAAAACCCTCGCTCCTCGGAGTGAGGAGGCCTGTGCCCATCGAAAGGCTAGCGAATGGAAGATGAATGTGAAGTTAAAAGGGCTATATTTTTGCTTTGCCAAGTAAAAGAGCTGCTACTGGTTAGTCTAAGGATTTACACTGATGGGTAGCTGGTTGAATGAGTTATTCCTGGTGCGATATTATGCCATTTAAAGGTATTTCTGCTGCTATATTCCGAATTAAAAGGGCTGTTACTGCTGCAGGTAGTAAATTAGTAATATCATACAATTTATTTAATAGCGGACCTATGCATAACCTGAAAAGAAATTTCTGGATACTTGTCTTTTTACATCTTTTGAAAGAGTTTTTAGAAGTTAATGTATTTACCTATATTCCCTTTAAATAAACTCGAGGATGTTAATGTTTTTATCTCAATTTACCTTTAGATAAATTTCTAGAAACTAATCTTTTTACGTAATATATATTATATAGCAGATTTGGCCACTCGTTGCTGTGGCTAAGGTATGTAAGATCCTACCTTTCAAGTTGGATCAAACTAAATACTGTGTGCAAATTTGATTAAAATTTTATTTAAATTTGATACGTAATTTATATATATAGAGATTATGTAATTAAATATGTTTATAAAATTAAAACGGTTGAATCCATATTATTTCTGGTCATCATCAATTGCTAAGTGCTCTATGTTATTCAGTACCATCTGTGGCATCATAGACAATTTATTTTAATAAGAATTTTTGCAGGATACTGTTTCTACAATTAAAACGTAAATGGAAAATAAAGTGATTGATTAGAACGCCGAAAGTGTATTTCGTTCTTTTAAATAATCTCTCTTTATTGTTCTAGAAAACGACAAAATGGCTACGCGACGATGTTCTCAACGTTCTCTGCGGCTTTATGTGACTCATGTGGATGGAGAGGGCCGGTTTCTAAAGCTAAGTGGACAACTTGATCACCAATCTTACCTCATGGTCGAGAACTTGTTGAAATCAGCCCACGAAAAATTTGAAAGAGGTGACGGTGCGGTTCCGCCGGGGGCTATTCGCCAAGGTATTAATTGTGCCGCTAAATACAAAGATGGCGAATATTATAGAGCGAAAATAATAAATACATCAAATCTCGACTTCGGCTTTGTAGGTGTACACTATATCGATTTCGGTAATAAAGGTATAATAACCTTGAACGACATACGTTTCTTAGATAGTAAGGACCCTATATTTTCCGAATTGAACGGACACGCGACGGACTATTATTTATCGCATGTAATGCATGCGTCGGGAAGATGGGAAGAGCCATTGTTGTTTACACTTCGAAATCTGCTATGTTATGCAGAATACACAGTCACTGTAGAGGTTGAAACCTCAACTTTACCCATAATATCTTTACAATTCAAAGGGAAAGACCTTTCTACACTTCTAGTCTCTTTGAGACTTGGAATTGACCTGCCTGTGCCTATGCAGGAAGTTTTGTTGGTACAAATGGCTGAAAATCCTCAGGGCAATTGGTGCCCTATGTTGTTACCCGGTGAACAATGTACTGCAGAACAGGTGCATATTTTATTAAATCAAAACTTAAAAAAATCCGCTCCAGCTTTGCAATTTAATCAAAATGTAAATTTGCCATATAATGGTGCATCAGTTCAAGAACGTGGGCATAGATTAATCAATAAGACTTCAAGAAATGTGCCAATACATCAACCTCAACATGCACCTCCTTTAATGCCATTTACATTTGACAAACCAATGTCTCTCAGAAGCCCTATCATGTACAAAAGCAGACTACTTGAATTAAAGTCTCAACACAAAGTTGTTGTGTCGTTTGCTGAGGAGGGGCCTGAATTATTTATTGTACATCTTGTGAGTGATGCAAAAAAAATTCAGGATATGATGTATGAAATTAATAAAAGACCATATAGCAGTCTAACAGAACCGCCCATGATTGGAACTGCATGCCTCGGCAGGATGTCTGGTGTTAGAGTTATTTGTAGAGCCATTGTTAAGGATGTGTCTGGAACAAATTGTAAATTATATTTCATAGACTTTGGGGACACTGAAATTGTGTCATATTATGATATATTTGACATTCCAGAGGTGTTTGTCAAGCCTGATGTCTATGCTATGCGCTTTTGTTTATCAGGCCTAAGAAACCTAAAGAAAGGTTCACACATTAATGACACTTTCAAACAGTTAGTTGATGGAAAAGTTTTGACTCTAAGAGTTGTAGCACCTGAAGGGCCTCCACTTATCCAATATGGTGAATTGTTTTTAGACAATAAAAACATTTTAGACCTTTTAATGGCCAATTTAAATGATAAACTTCAGTTTAAGTTCCTAGATATGTTACCATCAGGGAGTACACAGTCAGTATTAGTTTCCTATGTTGAGAGTTGTACAAAATTCTTTATCCAGTTATCTGACAATATTGATGAGTTGAAAACAGTGATGGATGCTGTGAAATTTCATTGTGAGACTAGTCCCTCTCCTGGAGAATTACCATTGGGAGCTGTATGTTGTGCTCGGTTTCCTGACCATAATAAGTGGTGCAGAGCAATGGTCACTAATAAAAAAGGAAACAAAGTGGTAGTGGCATATGTTGACTATGGAAATGAACGAGAAATAAGGACAACAGATTTAAGAACAATAACCCCTGATTTAATGAGACTGCCAGCTCAAGCCATGAAATGTGCATTAGAGGTAAGGTGTATATCAACTTTTTAAATATTACATACATCAGTCATATAGTCACTGTGCAATACTTAACCAATATTTTTATACTAGATGTCAGATGGGACAGGGATGAATCAGTTTTAATATAATATGTAGAATCTAATCATACAGGATGCCTCAATGGTGTATTGGATAGCATGCTCGACCAACATGAGTTGACAGGTTTAAAGAGTGATGTTAGGATTTTCAATTAAGATTTTCTCAATATTTAGTGGGAAGTTTGCTGCGTACTTCACCCCCATGCCTCGGAGTGCATGTTAAGCTGTCAGTCCTGTGCCTAATTTCTCCGGTTGTGTAGGATTAACAGCATATTGTGTTAAGAGAGTGATAGAATTGAAAGTGTTACAAACACTTTCATACTATGCATGCAAACCCGCAGTAGAACAGTGTGGTGGCTCTAAAAAACTTCTCCTATGAGTGAGCAGGCCTGTTTCAGCAGTGGGACGTTAATGGCTTGCTACTTATCTTTTTTTTAGTGTTACATGGTCTGGGACCACACATTTTGGTTGTTGAATTTTATATTGTACTAGCAATGTGCTTCACCTGCATAGATATCTATCTTATGGCAGTGGATAGTCTATTAAGTAGGGCAATAGATTTATTTTTGTTAACATTAAAGTTTTATTTCACTTACATTTTAATACTATTAGATACAATCTTACATTTATACATCTAATGAATATATAGATTTTACTTTACAACTAATATATCTAACTAATACATTTTTCAATTCGTAACATCATTTAGACAGAATGATAGAATTAGTACATAGAACATTAGTCAACAAATTAAAAGTTATCTACAGGTATTGAAAGAATTTATTAAATAAATTGTTTAAATAAATGCCAGACACTCTTATATAATGTTAGAGAAGAGATTTATATCTAATACTTAATTGTCTCAAGAACTCCACTATACACAATATTTGACATGCTGGAGTTCAACTCGGGACACATTATTTTTATTAGATTGACATTTTTAAATATGTAATATCTTTTGAATGGAATGTCTATAGTTAATAATTTAAAAGGTATTTTACAAGTATTGAAACAGTTGTTAATAAAATATCATTTTATACAATAACGATTAATGTAGACATATAAATAATATGGTTTGATTATTGTCAGCAATGTTCTTCTTCTTTGATTTATGGCTCTTTATACTGCTTTATATTAATGGCAGTAATTCTGCCAATGTCGCAGTAGTGGAGAAAACAGCATGAATGAGGGTATATCAATTGATTATTACTTCACAGTAGAGGTGACTTTTTGAAGAGATCATTCAGTTGCCATATTGTACATGCAAGACAAACACATCAACACTACAAACAAACAAAAGAAACATTAGAATAGACCACACATATTATTAAGTAAATTGTTAGTGATACAAGTACATTACCCATATATATAAGTTATTTTGATCAGTCTTAACCAATAAACTGCAACTACTAACCTTCCTTACAACTTTAAATTATACCTTTTAATATATTTGCATAGTAATTTTATGATCATTTGATTGGGGAGCAAGAGGAGCATCTGAAAATTTATTGGCCGTAGGATATTTTTTGGCAAGATGTCGTATAAAGATACAGGATATCTATTACAATTAAAAAAGATGTGGTCTCTATTGCCTTTCTCCATTCCACATTCACAAAGGGAGTGGTCCCTCACCCTCAACCTTAGCCAAGTGCGCAGGTGTACATGAATACCCTAGTTGTAGGCGACATATAGTGGAGGTGATCTGCTTGCATACACTGCAAAAATAGAAGAACCATGGCTTAATTGGAGCTAACTGCTGGATTGATTTATAACATTTGGCTATGCGAGAATTTGCAGACCACTGATTATTCCATGTCTCATGAAGATTTACACGGGCAAGGCACATTAAATCTCTAAAATAATTTATGTTTTGAGCCATTGAGCCTGATCTAATAGCTTCTTTTGCCCATATGTCGGCACTTTCATTTCCTGTTATGCCACAATGGCTTGCATATCCAAGCCAAAACTATCTCTAAACCTTGGTTAGAACCATCATCATAAAATGTAGCATCTCTTTAATATTACTAGAGAGTTCTGGTATTTTGCTTTAAAGATATTTCTGGTCAGAGCTTCTAGGCAATTTCTACAGTCAGAAAAGATTATAACTTTGCTAAGGTTATGTGATTTAAGATATGATATAGCTTCCAAGATTCCAAGTGCTTCTCCAGTAAAAACTGATGTCTTTGGCGGACATTTTAAATTTAAAACTTTTTTATATGTTGACATCCACATACCCATTTACATCAAACTTAGAGGCATCCGTATATATTCATGGAGCCAGTCCTGCCAATTCTCTGATAGTATTTGTTGAAATTTACAATTAGCAGCTATCTCATTCAAATCTATCTCATCTCAAAGTCTAGAATAACGTGAGGATAACACATCAAAATCAAAATTAAATAATGGGTGGGCAGGAGATTTGAATATTGGATGATTCATATTTCTGTATTTACTGTAGCTGATCAATTACCTAGGTGGAGTTTTGTTATACCAGTATCTTTCATGATAAACCTTAGCTTTTAATGATTCTAAGAGGGGTATCAGAGGATGATCTTTTAATTGTATAATCCTAGCAATATACATTCAGCAATGTTATTACTATTTAAAATGTGAAAAAGTAGTTGTAGTGGCATAATTATATTTGGACATATTGAATGACAGAGTTTTTTGTAGATGTAGATATTTGTGACTAGTTTTTTTACACCACAGATTACATTAGTGCATTTTTATTAGGAATAGAGGGGGGAAAAGTCTCTCAGTCTGTCTGTTGTGTTTTCACACCAAAAGTACTGAACCGATTTTTTTTTTTCATTTATTTTTGGCTCACCAACAGCTTTTACATTAACTACATTTTTATAAAGGAAATATTATAAGAAGTACTTACTCTAAATGCAAAGCTACTTAAAGGTAAGCACCACATGCAAGCTTATTTAACAATTAAAAATTTATGACTAAAAACTTGAGAATTTAAATGTATTAAATCTAAATACCTTACAGCTTAAATGATATTTGGTTCACAGATAGTCTAGAGCTATGTTATTCTCTGATTTGTAAAGTTAGCCGGATTTATTAAAAATGTTTCCCATAATAACCTTTCCACTCAGACAAAGTAATAAAGTAAGACCATCTATATACTTACGACTAAACATATATATCTATATACATAATGTAAATTTTAGTTTGTCTTTTTTTATACGAGGTTATCGATTATCGCTTAACAACTTGGCTTTTTAACAAACCGGACATTTACTTGTTTATTTATTGCATTCAGCATCACAAACATAGAGTATTACAATTATAGTTTTTTTTAATACCTATTTTATTTATTAAGGCAGCCAAAACAGGTGCTAATATTTGATATACTTAAGTAACAACATATAAATGTATAGAGCTTATTGAGACCCTAGATGGTCAGACAGCATAACATTATTGTTTTTAATTGTTACTTAGCAAAAATGATATAGTATTATTTTTCAAGTATTGGTATATAAGTCATATCGTCATTTTCTTGCTATTATCCCACTAGATGGGGTCGGCACAGTATGTTTCCTTTCGCCACTTCACTCTATCCGCTATCATTTCTACATTAACACCCCTTACACACATATCCTCTTTCACACAGTTCATCCACACTTTTTTGGTCGCCTTCTCCTGGCCCTGCCACTTACTATCATATTTAGAATTAGTATATAAGTATAAGTTTATTATTATTAGTTTCTAGGTACAACAGGAGGAATATGGGACAATAAGAGGAAATATATTGTATGATCTACTACTTGGAATTCTTATATTAATACTTATCTATCTAGTTATAACCTATAGTGTAAGATATTAACAGTTTGTTCTTGAAAGTACTTATATTGAATAAATTAATTAGTAGATAATATTTTCTTGATTAAAAATTGTTTCACAATATCATATATAAGAATTCTGTGTTTATAGTAATATGTTTTTCATAAGCAATGCCATTAATGTCGTCTCTGCTCTAAGAAATCCATAATTGATTAACAATTTTTCTTCAATAACAATTTTTTTTAAATCTCTGATGTGTTTTTTTAGGAGGCAATATTTCATAAATTGTATTTTTGTTATATATTGACATAAAACTAAGTGGAAAACAATTATGAATAGAATTGACTAAATTATGTTGTTACTATATATTGTTGTGAAGATGAACTTGGGTTAAGGAACAGTTAGTAATAACCTAAATTTAGAATATAATAACTCTACAATTACGGTAGATTAGTAATTAGCAATATTGGGATGAAGAGGATTTGAATTCTTTTCCTTTATTAACAGGGTTTTGAAGACAAACCTGTTGAGAGAAAAACATCGGACCAACTAAAAATATTAGCTTTACAAAGGACATTAATGGCGCATGTTGTTGGCGTTCTGTATGACGATACAATGATAATGTCCCTAGTCGATGAAACATACAGTCCCCCGCGGAATGTGGGTAGAAAAATAAAACAGCTGTTGCATCCTACAATTGTTGAGGTAAGTTTTTCTACTTCTACTGTGAAACTAACTTGACTGTCAAACGTAAACGTGTTATCAAGTAGGTACTCCCAAGCTGCAACTATTGTATATTCATAGATAATTATTACATAAGATATGTAATTTAAAAAAAAAAACTAAAGTGCGTGCGTTCAAAGTAAACATGTCAGAAGTGAAACTTTGTTAAACTATAAATATTATTTTGTATTTTATGAAAAATAGTATATTATATACATACATAGCATCACGTCTCATTGCCATAGGGGTAGGCAGAGACAACATCCTTCCACTTGCCACGATCCTTGCATATCTCCTTCGCTTCTTTCATTCTCATTAAACCTTTCATACAAGTTCGTCGGTTTAGAGTACTCTTGACCTGGCCGTTATTTAAAATGTCCTGGATTTGGTCCAGGAACGTTCGCCTTGGTCTTCCCCTTCCAACTTTCGCATTCACTCTTGACTCATAAATCCTTTTTGTCAGTCTCCTTTCATTCATTCTCTCTACATGCCCAAACTATCTAAGCATACCTTTCTCAATTTTAGTCAATACATCTTTTTATACGGCAACTTTCTCTTATCACACTATTTCTCACTCTGTCACTCAGTTTTAATCCACTTATACTTCTCAACGCTCTGATCTCTACCGCATTTATTTTACTTTTGTGATTCTTCTGCCATAGCATACAAAAGTATTGGCACCAAGACTCCTGCATGCACAGCCAGTCTGGCCCTTTGAGACACCATCTGGCTATTCATAAAGGTGTGCAGAGCACCATTTACCATATTCCCTGCATTCACTCTCCTTTCAATATCACTTTCACATGTTCCATCTTTTGTCAATTTTGATCCCAAGTATACAAATTCTTTCACCTCTTCCACTTGTTTCCCATCTATCAAAATTTCTTTCGACAGGAAACCACTCCGTGTACTCATAGAGAGACTTCAATGCTTGAGTCAGATTACCGCTCACCCTATACGTTGATAACGTTGACCACAGCTCATTCCTATATTATATGACGAGTGGCAAATTAAAATGCCACATGTTATTTGTAAATATCAAAACTACTCAACCTTCAAACGAATTAGCATAAACTAACGCTGCACATCATCGTGACGCTAATCACGCGTTTCATCCGTAAAAATTTTACCCTAAATACACACCAATTTCAGTTGTGAATTTTCTACGTGTAATCTTAAGTGGCCTCATTTTGTATTTAAGACGATCGTAAGACCTGTCATCCTGTATGGATCAGAGTGCTTGGCCACCAAAGGGGAGAATGAAAGGAAATTGCATGCAGCGGAGATGCGAATGTTGAGATGGATGTGTGGAGTGACAAAATTGGATAAGATTAAGAATGAGTATATTAGAGGAAGTGTGAAAGTAGCACCAGTGACCGAGAAGTTAAGGAGTGGAAGGTTAGCCTGGTATGGACATGTAATGAGAAGGGAGGATAGCCATGTATGTAAGAGGGTTCTAAATATGATGGTAAGCGGCAGGGCCGGGAGAGGGCGACCAAAAAAAGTGTGGATGAATTGTGTGAAAGAGGATATGTGTATTAAGGGTGTGAATGTAGAAATGACAGCGGATAGAGTGAAGTGGCGAAAGGAAACATGCTGTGCCGACCCCACCTAGTGGGATAAGGGCAAGAAAACAACA
>JACTOM010000882.1:884898-900800 GCA_015832385.1 Elymnias hypermnestra | reverse complement strand
ATGACCCTCGAGAACAGTTTATAGACATGACTTAGCAGCGCAATAGGTCTATAGTTCTTCAGTAAGGTGTTGTCACCTTTCTTGAAGAACAGAACTACCACGCTCCTATGCCATGCCTTGAGCACCGTGCCTTTCAGCACGACGGAATTGAACATTCGCTGAAGGACTTTAAGAATGGGTTTTCCACCCGCCTTCAGGAGTTGCGCTGTGATTCCGTCATCACCAGGTGCCTTGCTGTTCTTCATCTGTTTAAGGGCCATACTAATCTCGTACAAGCTGACGAAAATGTAGAAGATGTAATTTGTGGCTTTAACATAAACTTATGTCAGCGTTTTTTCCAATCCTGGAAACACTTCTGAAACGTGCTTTTTGGTATCGCCAACACTCCAGAATGCACAGCCAGTCTAACCTTTTGAGACACCATCTGACTATTCCTAAAGGCGTGCAGAGCACCATTTACCATATTCCCTGCATTCACTCTCCTTTCAATATCACTTCCACATATTCCATCTTTTGTAAATTTAGATCCCAAGTATACAAATTCTTTATAACGTTGTGAGTATATATTATGTGAAACACGTGACAAAACTCACTGCATCTATTAAATCGTCAACTGAAAAGATTGTTTATATTTTCGAAATAAAGGAATCTCTACATTTATACATGTATGTAAGTTTTACGTGCAACAAATTTCATCCTCGGAATTACCTGACAACCGCAGCGATAAATTTTGTCAAAAGAAAACTAGAATGTCATCAAATTCCTATTTGTCTGGAGCCACTAAAAACAATTTCAGGATAATATCACTCCTTGAGTTGTATCTTCCTAAAAAAAAAGTTAAAAGTGCGTGCTCACAAATTACACGTGTCAGAAGTGAAACTTCTTTGGCAAACGTATTTTCAAGTCTTGTTTATATTTATACAAATGTAAAACTTTAGATTTCCGAGATGTAGAGGATGGGAAAAGGAAGATATGTTAGGAATTTAATAAATGTCGAAAATTGATACATATAATTTATTGCAAATTAGGAGTTGTGAATTAAAATGCCACTTGGTTTTTGTAATTATAATAGAAATGAAAATCTTATGAAAAATATGACAAGTGGCAAATAAAATGGCACATGTTATTTGTAAATGTTAAGACTACCTTCAAAGGTATTAGCTTAAAAAACGCTGCACGTCTTCGTGACGCTAATCACGCGTTTGATCCGTATAACTTTTACCCTCATGAGCCTGAAGAAGTTTCACTTCAACGACATACAAATATTTCACCATGTTTATAATATAAATGCCTTGATGTCTTTCATCAAAAAATGTTTTTTCATAATTTATTTTGCGGTACAGATGAATACCTTCAATGTTACAATAAAAATCGCCGTTTTATTAAATTCGAATGGTTTTTTATCGCAATATATTTACTTATTTATTAAGGCAGCCAAAACAGATCACAATATGTATATATTCTTAAGTAATAATATATAAAGTATAGACCTTATTGAGACCCTATATGGTCGCACAGCATAATATTGTTTTTAATTTTTTTACGAAGCAGTTATAAAATTTAATAAGTTTAAGTAAAAAGTAAAAGTAAGTAAGTAGCAGCCCTTTAACGTCCCACTGCTGGGCGCAGGCCTCCTCACTCCAAGGAGCGAGAGGTTTTAGAGCATTGACCCACCACGCTGCTCCACTGCGGATTGGCAGGCATAGTACACAACAAGTGTACTCTCTATTCCTTCACTCTCATAGTCCGATGTGACGGGAATCCGACACGACCGGAGAGAGATCAGGCGCAGGACCGACGGCTTAACGTGCTCTCCGAGGCACGGGGGTGGATCACACCGCCAACTTCCCAACTTCGGGCAAATATTGAGAAAATCTTAATAGAAAACTCAATATTGGTTTTTGAATTGGCCCGACCTGGGACTCGAACCCAGGGCCTCATGTCTGTAGTCGAACATGCTAATCACTAGACCAATGAGGCAGTTAAGTATTAGTAGATAATTGTTAGTTTATTTATTTTAGTTTCTATGGGTTATGAATATTAGTTTAGTGATGAGTTAGTGATTAAATTAATATAATCAAGATATTCAATCAATTCAACTACAAAGCCTAACAAGCCTATTATAGAAAACTGAGAAACTATCGTTAAAAATGTCTATATCTAAAGCCTTTTAATTTTTCTCACTTGTTTAGGTTGATTTACGAAAGTGTTTTTAATTTCAGCTTTTTATTACAATGTGTTTGAATTCCCAATCATTTAAATCTGTTTTGCTCTGTTTAGTTTCTAAATAGTGCACCTTTTTATCACCATGTGTGTGTTTGCCAAATGTTTCAAAACAGCTCGCCTTTTTATTACAATAGAAAAGCAACCAGGGTGGAGTGGACGGAGGAAAGAGTGGGTAAACGGTTTAAACAGGCAGCAGAAGCGGCCTCCTTAGACGCCCAAACACGTAGCATACATTTTGGACCCCAAGGGCGTCCAGCTCTAAACAGCACCGGTTGAAACGGTACAGAATTTAGCGTGACGCTTTAACCCATAACGCTTCATGCCACTGTACAGCAATGGTTGATGGTTTTTTATCATCATAACACACTCATCACTAAATTTTCCATAATTGCACTTACATGGTTTCAACAGGTGGCCTACTGCTATTAAATCTTTACTTCGCTAAGTTCCTACATATGTAAGGAATTGCTCGTTTTCATTGCAGACTTGCTTCTTCTTGCAACTCTTAATAATGATTATTATTTTACGCTGCTGACGTTAAGTCAGTGGAATCCTAACGTTTGGGTGCTAAATAAGAATTGTCTTTGATATTTTGCTTCAAATTTTACCGAAAATCTTACTTGTCGGTTTTCCACGCAGTTCGGAAAAAAAACGAGGTCACGTGGGTCTGGGCTTAAATAGGAACAAAATTTGCACGCATTTTGTTGGGTTTGCATTCTTATAGTGTTTTTTTAAAGTGAAACTTCTTTAGGCAACGCGTGATTGGCACCACGAAGATGTGCAGCGTTTTTCACGCTAATTCCTGTGGCATTTTAATTTGCCATTCGTCATTTAATCACTCTTTTTTAATTCTCATAATTTGAGATTTTGATAAATCTCTGAAATTTAAAGAGTTAAATTTGCGTAAATATAAACAAGACTTAAAAATTAGCTAGCCCAAGAAGTTTCACTGCTGACATGTGTACTTTGTACGCACTTACTTTTATTTTTTTTTTTAATTACACATCTTGAGCGATGTAGCAAACGTGCCGTCGATTTCTATCCATTATCGTCTTATTTAATTTTTTTACTTGATGTGATTCTTCAGTAAACTGGACTTATAATAAAAGCACATAAATAGGTATCTGAGAAATGTTAGTATTATTAAGTAAACATTGGGTAATGTATTGACGTAAGAAATCGTATTTATGTAAGCCACAATACGAACTTTCTCCAGAGCCAAAAACCTTTTCTAAAATCGATGACGTTGATCTGTGGCTTAACTTTTTGTTGACGTCAAAAGTGGCGTAAGCAATAAAGCTAATTTAATTTTAAAGCATATAATAAAAATATGTAACCTGGTCCTATCCGCGTAATACTTTTCAAATCAAATCAAAATATCTTTATTCAAGTAGGCATATTACAGCACTTTTGAATCGTCAAATATTTTTTTTTCTTTTGATTCCACACTCTAGTCCTATTGTACGTCTGATGATGGAACTCCAGAACGACTTAAAATCTAAAGTTACGAGGGTTCCTTCGCCCCCTGATCCGAGAAAAGCCCGCTACAAACTCAGTCGGGTATTCTGTTTTTTTTGTTATCATCATCATTACAATATCATATTAGTTTAGTATATTTCAATTCAAATTAGAGCAGCTCGTTCACTCCCACGCGTTTCTATCGTGTAAGTACTCCTGCAACTTATAATACGAATTGAACTTTGAATTTATTAATTGACATTTCCAAAACGTCTTGTCGGAGTTTATTATAGAAACGTATACAGTTACCCCTAAATGAGTTGTTAATCTTATGCAGCCTACTAGAATTTATAACAAGTTTGTTTTGGTTTCGTAAGTTATATGATATACATTCTTTTTATTAAAAGAGTCAATGATTTTGTGTACGTACAACAAGTTTTCTAATATGTCCTTATGTTAACTGCCTTGAATTTGTTTCTTAGCGACTCTCTTGGACCCAAATTGTAAATCGCACGAACGACCCTTTTCTGCAGCACAAATATTGCATCTATATCAGCAGCATTACCCCAAAGTAGAATACCGTATGACATAATGCTGTGAAATTAGCTGAAATATACCATTCTTTTAACGGCGTAAGCCGCAGAGCTGAGCCTGTTCGTTAGACCACATATATGGGGCCCCCACTGTAATTTATAAACTTAATAAATAATAACTTTCTTCTGATTAAAAAGATTAACTTGCTTAAATTAAAATGGTTTTTGATGTTACAGCAAATACGTTTTCTTACGTCGATATCGGTTAAATTATTCTGGATTGTTCGCCCTATTGGCTTTTACCCACACAATTGGCGGATTGCATTTTATCATTACTTGCCAACTGCTTAAATTCTATAAGTTTATTTAAAATTCATATAACAAGTATTTTTTCTGTCATTGACTAAAGTGAAGACCTAACAGACGTTTACAATGCCTTTCGTTATAGCACAATCGTCATTATCACATGTTTTCATGTAATCGTTCGTCTTTGTTGAACACTTTCTCTTTCTTCAATTCTAGTTTTAAGCGCAGTCTTCAAATAGGGTTTTGTTTTCATACGAGATTTATTTATAAGATGATTCAATTCAAAATTTTCTTTCACTCTTACTGTATTTTTATTTTTAGTGACAACGATGTCACCCAAGCTCAATACAAAGAACTATCGGACCCTATGCCTTTAGAAACTCCGTTCACGGAACTCACCGTTGAAGTCGGGTCACACCACGAAGTATCGGTAACTTGGATGGTATCACCAGAAAACTTTTACGTCCATATATTGTCTTTCCTACCGAAATTCTTGGAGATGATGCACAAAATCCCCAAATTATATAAGGGGGTTAAGTCATTCAGTGGCAGCGTTCCAGTTGGTAGTTCAGTTATGGCCAGATATCCTGCAGACGGTGTTTTATACAGAGCAACCATTGTAGCTGTGCAACCTTTTTCTAAATTCACTGTCCGCTACGTCGACTTTGGTAATAAACAATTGGTGGATGCCAAGGATATATGGCAAATGGAAAGGGAACTGATGGAGTTGCCTAAGATGGCCGTTCACTGTTCTTTGTTGGGTGTAGCACCGAAAGATGGCGTCTGGAATGCAGACCCAGAAATAGACCAGTGTTTTAATGCCCCTCGATATCAGTGTATATTCCAAGAAATTGTTGATGAACAATACAAGGTTTCCCTGTTTGATAACGGGGTAGCTGTGGCCGATACACTCTTGGAGACACAACTGGCTTCGATAGTCGAAAATCACTCTTCTATAGCTATGAAAGGTAACTTTAATACCAATTTCAGGTCTTTAAATATTATCTAGAAATATACTTTAAGATTTCTGTTCCTTTGCAGACGAAGCGATTGATTTGGATTTAATTGTCGGAAAACAGATACTTTGTAGGGTCACTTTCGTGGAATCGTTTGAGGAGTTCTTCGTGCTATTGGATTTGGAGAAGGCCGAATTGGTTGAAAACGTCATCGCCAATTTTGATACCGCAAAGGTAGATATTGTACTATCGCCGTTTTACGCTCCATCTAATATAAAAGTACAGAAGAATGAACAACAAAATTACATCTTTTTATATATCATCATAATATACAATAATATACTTTCAGTACAATATAGCGCGATAGTAAAAGCTTTTGTATAGTGTTAGTTTTTCAATTGTATGAAACAGTGCGTGTTGCCAGTGATGACCTACGGCTCCGAAACGTGGTCGCTGACTATGGGCCTCATTCGAAAGCTCAGAGTCACTCAGCGTGCGATGGAGAGGGCTATGCTCGGAGTTTCTCTACGCGATCAAATCAGAAATGAGGAGATCCGTAGCAGAACCAAAGTCACCGACATAGCCCTACGAATCGCGAACCTGAAGTGGCAATGGGCGGGGCACATAGTCCGACGGACCGATGGACGTTGGGGCCCGAAGGTGCTGGAGTGGCGACCACGCACCGGGCGGCGCAGTGTGGGGAGACCCCCCACAAGGTGGACCGACGACATAAAGAGGGTCGCCGGTAGCCGCTGGAGCCAGGCGGCACAAGACCGGGCCTTGTGGACGTCGTTACGTGGAACTATGTCCAGCAGTGGACGTCCATCGGTTGAAGCGACGACGACGACGACGACGACGAAGTATGAAAAGTTTACGCGTTATTCGAATGGGGGTAACAAAAGACAGCTATCATGAGACGACTACATTAGTCACTATCTCCTGGTGAGAGAAGTAACGAGCGAACGTAATAACGAACGTAATAACTATTTTGTAACGAAGCAGGACAATTTACACGCACTGAATTTAAATAAACTTTTTGGACAGCAGGATAACAATGTAGCACTTTATTAACGACACTTTAATCGTCTACGAGTCTATTTAGACCTTTATCCCCTCTTCTATATTCTCTTCACTTCTCTCTCTCTCTCACTACATCGAATCACGTATCCTCTTCTCAACTCACCACCTAAAATCACGTATCCTTATTTCAGCTCTCACCACCTCAAATCACGTATCCATATCTCAACTCACACAACCTCAAATCACGTTTCCTCTTCTCAACTCTCACCACCTCAAATCACGTATGCATATCTCAACTCTCACCACCTCAAATCACGTATCTATATCTCAACTCACACCACCTCAAATCACGTTTCCTCTTCTCAATTCTCACCACTTCAAATCACGTATGCATATCTCAACTCACACCACCTCAAATCACGTTTCCTCTTAACTCTCACCATCCCAAATCACGTATCCTTATCTCACCTCTCACCACCTCAAATCACGTATCCTCTTCTCAACTCTCACCACCTCAAATCAGGTATCCTTATTTCAGCTCTTACCACCTCAAATCACGGATCCATATCTCAACTCACACCACCTCAAATCACGTTTCCTCTTAACTCTCACCACCCCAAATAACGTATCCTTATCTCACCTCTCACCACTTCAAATCACGTTTCCTCTTAACTCGCACCACCTCAAATCACGTATCCTTATTTCATCTTTCACCACCCCAAATCACGTTTTCTCATCTCAACTCTCACCACCTCAAATCACGTATCCATATCTCAACTCTCACCACCTTAAATCACGTATCCTTAACTCAGTTCTCACTTCAAATCACGATCAATCACTCAATATGATTACAAAATATATTATGAAGAATGTAACTTTTCTAATACTCAAGCTATTAAATAAAAACTTATACATGGGGTATTCGACTGGAGCTATTTCTATTTGTTGTACTAGGGACGAATGTACGGCTCGCCAGCCCCTCTGATATCTTCTAAGAACCCATTTCAATCTACGATACATGCGACGACAGTAACCCTTTAAATTTGATGACGAATTAAACTGTGTTATGGGTTATCCTATAGAGGTAGACATATACCATTTATAGATAGATGATTTGTTTCAATGATTTCAGTTGACGTCATTAGGTGCTGATTATCTTACTAAGGGAACAGACTGTATTGTGAAACATGATAATGACATATATCGCGCTACACTCAACGACGTATCGGATACATGTAACATACAAGCTGTGTTCCCCGACTATGGCTGTAGAGTCACAACCTCCATAGACAAGGTGTGTATTTTCATTGTTAATTTGAAAATTTCCGAGTAGGAATTTGTTTTTCAACATAGCATCGCGCCTCATTCCCTTCGGCGTAGGCAGAGACAACATCCTTCCACTTGCCACAATCCTTGCATATCTCCTTCGCTTCATTCGTTCTCATTAAACCTTTCATACAAGTTCGTCGGTTAAGCGTACTCTTGACCTGGCCCTTATTTAAAATGTCCTGGATTTGGTCCAGGAACAATCGGCTTGGTCTTCCCCTTCCAACTTTCACATTCACTCTTGACTCATAAATCCTTTTTGTCAGTCTCCTTTCATTCATTCTCTCTACATGCCCAAACCATCTAAGCATACCTTTCTCAATTTTAGTCACTACATCTTCTTTTATACCACAACGTTCTCTTATCACACTATTTCTTACTCTGTCACTCAGTTTTAATCCACTCATACTTCTCAACGCTCTCATCTCGTCTTTTGTGATTCTTCTGTCATACCCAACTTTCACTACCATACATAAGTGTTGGCACCAACACTCCAGCATGCACAGCCAGTCTGGCCCTTTGAGACACCGTCTGGCTATTCATGAAGGCGTGCAGAGCACCATTTACCATATTCCCTGAATTCACTCTCCTTTCAATTGTCAAATAGGGCTTTATTCGGTTTTTTTTTTCAATCTACAACGACTACTAGACACATGGTGATAAAAAGGTGCACTATTTAGAAACTAAACAGAGCAAAATAGATTTAAATGTAATAAAAAATCAACCTATACAAATGAGAAAAATTAAGAGGCTCTAGATATAATATATTGCGATAAAAAAGCATTCGAATTTTAATAAAACGGCGATTTTTATTGTAACATTGAAGGTATTCATCTGTACCGCAAAATAAATTATGAAAAAAGATTTTTTTGATGAAAGACATCAAGGCATTTCTATTATAAACATGGTGAACTATTTGTATGTCATTGAACTGTTTTTTAGGCGCATGAGGTAAACTTTTTACGGGTGAAACGCGTTATTAGCGTCACGAAGACGTGCAGCGTTTTTTAAGCTTAATCTTTTGAAGGTAGTTTTAATATTTACAAATGTGCCATTAAATTAAATTCCTAACATATCTTCCTTTTTTTCTCCCTCTGTCTCGGGAATGTAAAGTTAAAGCAGGACTTAAAAATTAGTTTGCCAAAGAAGTTTCACTTCTGATATGTGTAGTTTACGCACGCTATTTTTTTTTTAGATAATGACACTACCCACTGAGTTGTCGGTATATTACTATCAAGCCTTAAAATGCAGTCTGAATAACTTCACAAATGAGTCAAAAACTTTACTGACGTTAGACGAGTTGAGAACTACATTGACCGGCAAAAAATTCATCATATATATAAACGACGTCGATGACACCAGGTATATATACTTAATAATATAGTTACTATGTCATTTGTGATGATTTTAACTTTACATATAAAATTGAGTAAATCTCTGTTAACGAAATCGATTAAATCTATATAAATGAAACCAATCGAACCCTAAATTTATATAAATAAAATTCAATCGATTACATTTATATAGATTTAGGGGTCGATTGATTTCGTTTATTAAGATTTCACATACACAAGATCAATCGATCTTAAAAAATTGAAATGAAATTCAATCGATTACATTTATATAGATTTAGGGGTTGATTGATTTCGTTTGTTAACATTTCACATACACAAGATCAATCGATCTTAAATCTATCTAAACGAAATTCAATCGATTACATTTATATAGATTTTGGGATCGATTGATTTCGTTTATTAAGATTTCACATACACAAGATCAATCGATCTTAAAATATCTAAATGAAATTCAATCGATTACATTTATATAGATTTAGGGGTCGATTGATTTCGTTTATTAAGATCTCACATACACAAGATCAATCGATCTTAAAAAATCGAAATGAAATTCAATCCATTACATTTAAATAGATTTAGGGGTCGATTGATTTCGTTTATTAAGATTTCACATACACATTATGAATCCATCTTAAATCTATCTAAATGAAATTCAATTGATTACATTTATATAGATTTAATTGATTTCATTAACCATGTATGAACTCGAGTAAATGTATGAAATTTATTTAAATTGTCATTGAAATATACTTTAAATGTGTGTGTGTTTTATACATTCTACAGAAAATGTCTTTTTTGTTTCATGCTTGCAGATTGGTATCAACATTATATTATCCGGCGACAGGTCAAAAGGTTAAGATATTTGAACCTGACGAGGGTTCATGTAATGAAGTGGCACCATTGTGTACCAGAGCCGTGTTCAGTTGCAACTTCGGCCATGCGAACCTGTCCCATATAGAGAATCTCAATAAAGTATACTTACAAAAAGTATCGGATGGTCACAAACTCGATGAGCTATTGTCTAAGTTACAAAAGTTCTATGCTAAAAGTAAGTACACTTTTCAAGTTAGACTTCTTTAGCATCGCTGTGATTTGAAAGTCGATGAATCGAAAAAGCGACAGTAAAAAGAGGCGCATAAATAGATAAAATTGATTGTGGGAGAGAATGAGATAGCATTATACAATAATATACTTATGCCCCATTTCACCGCCCTCCTAGGCTTTAAATGTCCCCTGTATACATTTAGGCGCCAGTTTAGGGGATTATTTCTATAGCTAAGGGGTTCACGAAATTCAATTAGGGGTCGGATAATGGGATTGTTTCTATAGCTAAGGAGCCCCAAAGTACATTTAGGGATTAGTTAAGGTGATTGTTTCTACAGCTAAGGGGCCCCAAAGTAAATTTAGGGATTAGGTAAGGGGATTGTTTTTTTTAGATGTGGTGTTCCCTAATTATGTGATGCTTTAGGGATTGTTGGTAAAATCTTTCAATACAATCCGACGTAACATATAAATGACAAGCATTGTCTTGAAGCCAGCATTCTTTAAGGTTTCACTTTTGTATTTGTAACATATTTTTAATAGTGCTCTCTTTCAAATAGAAAAACGGGTGGCAGTCGCCAATTTCGAAAGCGGGGCATTATGTGCAGCACTGTCTTCAGATGGCCGCTGGTACAGAGCGACGATCTTAAATTCCACTAGCACCACTGTGAATGTGATATTCTTAGATTACGGCAACTCTGAAACAGTACCGAAGGAGAACGTTAAAGCACTACACCAACGTTTCTATCAGCCCTGCTGTTTAGCTCTCGTTGCCGGTTTAGGGCTCGTCGCATCTCAATATGATGCTGTATCGAAACTCAAGGAATGGACTGCAGATAAAGTGGTCCAGGTCATTCTCGCCCTTGGGGATGGCGAATGGCTTGCAACCCTGTACTTAGACGGTGTGGACTTATCAGCAAAACTGGTCAATGAGAAGCTAGCTACTCCTCAAGTGGCTACCATACAAGTTGAAGAAGTCGAAGAAGAACATGAAGTCGAAGCTAACACCGAAGAATCAATTTTGTTACCGGAGGGATGTACCCCAGTGTACGCAAGTCACACAGATACTAGTGTAGTTAATCACACGGATTCATCGCAGTGCGATTCGGAAAAAAGTGCTGGAAGTATAGTGTCGGTTTTAGAAAAACCAATAGTAACTGTCGAACAGTTACAGTATGTGGACTGTAATGATACGTCTACAATGAAAAAAGAGGATGACCTTGAAATTTCTTCAACTGAAGATGATAAAGCATCTGCAACGGTAACAGATGTTTCTAATAGGTCAGAAATATCATCAGAGGAGTCCCAGCTTGACAAAATGCAGTCTACACCTGAGAAGGGCTCCCAAGGATTAGAAAATTTAGATGAATCATTGAAAAGTCTTGAAAAAGATGTATCTAGAGATTCTCTTAAGCCAGACACAGGCAATGCGGATGGAAGTAATGAAAGCGATTCTGGTGATCAAGAAATACTCGCTGAAGATCCTGATAAAATTACTACATGTATAGAAAATATGGCTACGGATCCAGAAAAATTGGATGAAGAACCTGAAGATCTCACAAAAGATCCAGAAAAGAAGAGTGAAGATTCAGATATACAAGTAAAAGATGCAAACACTTCGGATGAAAACCCGGCAACAGTGGAATAAATGTAAAAAGACAAAAGATTGAGCTCTGGTAGCTTTTCTTTACTACTTGAGGCATCGTTGAAGGTAACATGGTGTCTGAATTGAGTTCAGATACAAGAATAAGGTGTGGAAGATCTATTTTTCGTTTTGTTTTCAAAGTTTAATCGATGAAAACTTCAGTAACTTACTGAGTGTGTGCCATATGTGATGTACATTGAGACACTTTCATCTTTTAACTCATACTATAAATTACAGTGCAACAAACACTACGTTTATTAAACTTAAACTTTAAAGTTTAAATTTACTACTTTAAAGTCTCAAAATTGATTGATTGAATCGAGATAATAGTGATTAAACATATGCGTGTCAAATTACTTCACAATTTCTAGCTATAAAACTTTCGTTACTACGAAATAAGCATTTTGTTTTGTTGTTAAAATTTGTAGTTTGTTTTATTTTGAATAGTTTGTTTTTGATATTACAGAAATATTTACTTTCATACCTTTCTTTATTGTGATAGAACAAGTTAAGTTTTCTAAAGTGTTTATTTTTTGAAATAAAGCTTCTTATACAGATGAGTTTTTTATTTCAAACTGTAGCCTCTCATTGCATATTAATACAGCGTGTCCAGAAAGGGTAGGGGGTATTTGTAAATTCAATTAAAAACAAACCACAAGTCAGAAAAAAAAATATTACAGAAGGTATTGGATTATACGAGGTATGACAATTAAGTAATGAGACTGATTTTATTGCCGCGCTTGTGGTAAATCTGTGACCTTGAAATTCCCTTTCTCTTTTTCCGGCATCCCTTCCCTCTCCATTGATATGTGTACCATCGCTCTAGCTTGTTTAGTTCGCCTGCTGCGTCAAGTTGAGTAAACGTGTGTTTGTAGTGCTCGCCACGAAAATGGAACAACGAAATCAAGAGCAACGCGTCGCGATAAAATTTTGCGCCAAATTGGGCGAAACAGCTCCGGAAACGTACGCTAAAAATGTAAATATATTGTCCAAATGTTGACCTTCGCTTTGCTGGCATTCCTCTAAACGATATCGGAAATTAGCCACTATGACATCTCCGGAAATGGCGGCGAATTTTGGTGCGGATGTTTTGCTTCAGTTGCAGTAGAGATCGTGGTTTATTTGCGTACACTTTCTGTTTAAGGTATCCCCACATGAAATAATCAAGGGGTGTCAGATCGGGGCTTCTCAGAGGTTCCTCAATGAGAGATCACTTTTTTTGGGAATAGTTGATTGACAACCGCAAGCGATTGGTTTGAAGTGTCGCAAGTCGCCCCATCTTGTTGAAACCATGTCTCCGCATTAAAACCCTCTAACTCCTGTAATTGTGCGTAACATGACGCAATACCGCTCACTATTTACCGTTAGTGCTCACCTTCGCTGGTCTTGGTTACTGAATCCAAATAATGATGGAGCACGCTATCCTATCCACCAATCGCGCCGTTACTCGGACAACGCCGATACAAATACCCCCACCCTTTCTGGACATCGTGTAGTGGGGGAGCCCGGAATGTTAAATTTTCAGTTACTCGTTGGGTAGCGTCATGGGGACTTAATACAATTGTGAAGATTAGTTTTAAAACGAACTTTAACTTTTTCATTTCAGTGGGGGGAGAGTGTGTAGAAGTTTAATAAAAAAACAGTTGCATGGAAATACTCAATCGCGTCAGAAATTCTTACGGTATACGCGTTTGGTGTTTTTGTTCACCTATTCACATTAATCTGACGATTAACTAGGGAATGGCCGTGAAAAAGGTTAACAAAACAAAATGAAGCTATTCGAGCGTATCAGATATTCAAAGTGTATGTTAAGTACACTCAAAAAAGTGTCCTATTTAAATATCTTGAAGGGCTGCCCTCAACGAACCCCCACATATTAAGGATTCATATTTGGTAGGAGTACATTACTGAGTGCAAAGTGTGAGTAACTACTAGGGGAAAAGGGGGTAATGTGGATCACTTGAGCGAAAACTCAAACAAAATTTTAATCATTAACGAAAAATTTAATGCAACAGCCTTTAAACAATATATGCGGGTAACGGTGGTCACCCCAGGAGGCAATCGGAGTCACAGAAAATCTAGCACGTATCGCAGATATAACCTTGCCCCACACTACATGAGGTGTATCTGAACCAAATCTCGTTGTAACTTGTATTAGGCATCTGTTTCCAGCATCTTCTGCGTAGTCATCCGCGTCATCCTGGCCATAAGCAGCCAGTGCCACTAAAGCGATGTAGGTCACTAGTGAAGCGACGTGGTGGTCGCTGGTGAGGTGATGTAGGATCACCAGTGACGCGATGTGCGGTGTTTGGGTAATGCGAATAAGACTACACCAATAAAGCATAAGCATATATAAGTAGCAACGCGTATTTACCGAGACGACAAATGTAACTACAGCGTGATTTCGAGTCGTGGTTTTTAACTACCTGGGACAGGGTCTGAGGGTACGCAGTCCCTTACGACTACTTGAGATGGTAACGGCGCTTACGCACTGCTGCGTATATAAAAATGAGATGTACGGATCTGTCCGTTCGTTGATAATTAATTTTACAATATTTATGATATATGTATCTCATAATGTATATCCTAGTATATTTATTCTATTTATATAATACAAAATTTCTCTGAAAGTGTATAAATATAAATAAATGTAGTGTTGCCACTACACCACATCTGATACAGAAATTTCGTTGGTTTCTTGTAGTATATCGCGCTTTACCTTTTCAGGGCGCTTCTTCTGTTTTGCAGTCTTTTCCGTAAGATTTACCCTTCCATCAATTTTATATTATTTACCCTATATTTTTATCTTCTTCTTTGTATTTTTCTCAATTGATTAGTAGTAAAGTAGCAGCCCCTTAACGTCCCACGGCTGGGCACAGGCCTCCTCACTCCGAGGAGCGAGGGTTTTTAGAGACCACCACGCTTCACTGCAGATTGGCAGACATGGCACACAAGTGCACTCTATTCCTTCAATTTCATAATCAGAGGTGACGGGAAACCGACACGACCGCAGAGAGATCGAGCACAGGACCGACGACTTAACGGACTCGAACCCTGGACCAATGAGGCAGTATTAGTAGTGCAACCATATAAAATATTTGCCTATTTCTTCATCAAGTTTGCAAGTACAGCTTCTGTCTACAGACTAAAGATAGTGAATAGTCCTAGATGAGGTCTTTTCTGAGGTACAACCTTTTTTATCCTCTTTTGAAGAATTGAAAATGGGATCCCCATAAGTTTATATGCATTCATTATTAGGATACATAGCAAAATGTTTTCTAGTTAATTTAAAGGATGAGTGAGATTAGTGGTCTAAAACCATCGTTGAAACGATTCAGTATAAAGGGCATTGTAACCCTCGTAACGTTAAATTATCTCGAAATTATTTCTGGAAAAAAGATATTTGACTCCTATACAAAGATCAAGGTTATGCAAATAAAGCAACACACTGTCCTGTTACTGATATTAAATAATAATAATAATATAAACAGAACCAAATGAACTGAAGTGGGTGAACCGATCTTGAAGTTTCTTTTATTATATGAAGGTGGTGTTTGTCGTAGGGTCCCATTTTTTTAGTCCAATTCGGTAGTCATTATGGCAGACTCTCGAAGATTTCAATACAATGCTGGATGACCTCAGCAGAGTTTCTCAACAGGTGGGCCTGAAAATGAACATGGATAAGACGAAAATCATGTCTAATATCCATGTACCGCCACATCCAATCATCGTTGAGAACTCAGCTCTCGAAATTGTAGACGAGTACACATACCTGGGACATATAGTCCAGCTAGGTAAGTCCAATTTCGAGAAGGAGGTCAACCGCCGAATCCAACTCGGTGGGGCAGCGTTCGGGAAACTACGCCAGATATTTTCGTCCGATAATCCTCAGTGCCTGAAGACCAAAGTCTTCGAACAGTGCGTGTTGCCAGTGATGACCTACGGTTCTGAGACGTGGTCGCTGACTATGGGCCTCATGCGGAAGCTCAGAGTCACTCAGCGTTCAATGGAGAGGGCTATGCTCGGAGTTTCTCTA
>JACTOM010000882.1:818850-882850 GCA_015832385.1 Elymnias hypermnestra | reverse complement strand
CTGGTTTGTTGCCAGTTACAAAGATTGTTACTGATGTGTTGCCAGTATAAAGGATTTTCCTGGTTTGTTGCCAGCTACAAAGATTGTTACTGATGTGTTGTCAGTATAAAGGATTTTGCTGGTTTGTTGCAAGCTACAAAGATTGTTACTGTTATGTTGCCAATATAAAGGATTTTTCTGGTTTGTTGCCAGTTACAAAGATTGTTACTGATGTGTTGCCAGTATAAAGGATTTCTATTATTGTGTTGCCATTTAACACGGTCATTTTTATCTGTGATCACAGCTCTTTACCAACAATTCTAGAGTGAGCCTTTGGTACCTTTGTTACTCACTCAGTAACATAAATATTACTACTTCTTCTTCTGGTAGACTGTAAATAGTCAATAGCCAGAGAGAGGAATCGATTATTTCTCTTCTTCTCAGGGAGAAAAGAAGATGTTACAATAAAACAAAGTCTAAGTTAGAATATTGCTTTTATTTGGGTACAAAGTTGTAGAGTATAAAATAAAAATACTGCATTTGGTATCAACCGTCGTAAAACTTTGATTATGAAAATTAAGCACTTCATCAAATACACATTTTAACACTATGAAATTATAAATTAAAGCGTAAGACGATATCTATATACTAATTATTATTTATTTATCTAAATAGAAATTGTATAATATAGTACAAATAAAAAAGCGAACGAAGTTTGGACCATTGTTAGGAATTTAACATTTCCATAGTGCATTATCATACATCAGCGATAAGTACTCGTATTTACAACTTATAAACCATCTAAGTGATATCTTTGCAGCAGTCTCTGGAGCGTTAGGAACGAGTCACTGCAGCGTCAGTCAGGCGGGGCGAGGTGACGTATAAAATACACTCTTATTTAATTTTGCTACACTTAATTGCTAACACAGTAAAGGGTAAGAGGCCCTCTTTTTTATAGAAATATCTGAATTAAGTAAAAAATACAACTAATGGATATTTAAAAGCCAAAATGAATGTAATACCGTATTTGAGACCTAAATTTAATTAAAGCAACTTTGTAGCCTCAGTATTTTGACTTAATAATAAAATAGATAACAATATAGGTCTCTCTCTCTCTCCTTTTACATTTAAACACAGAGGTAGGTAATTTCTGTTTAATCTGTATAACCAGGTAACTGTTAAAAGAGTGGGAAAGCTGTATAATTTACAAAAAAAATCCAATATGTATGTTTTTCATTTATAACTCACATTTTATTAAACAAAAATACTTAAAAAAGTCTTCACTAGTGTTGCAATATGAAAAAAAAGTACAGTAACTACATAAAAAAAGTGAATATGTAGAGTATAAAATGCAAATCACGTTATACAGAGTAAGAAAATCTATCTAGTGTCAACTTGGCAGGGATACAGAATAAAAAATATTTTATCTACCGTTATCTGTGTACTGAATCATTTAAATTTTGTATATAATTTTTTTTAATTCCAGATTTTTTGTATTATCTTAATTGTGAGGGTTTATTTTAACTGTTATAGCTTAGCTTAGCATTGGTTAAATTAGTTTTTTTTGCATAGATTCAGTCAAATATTAATAGTTAAATCCATCGGCGTTACTCGTGATCACGAACCTCCTTTCCATTCCCTACAGTTCTCAGCGAACGTCTACATAACAGTAATTTAACTGTGCAAAACTATTTGTTTTAATTTATAAAGAATTATATATTAAAGAATGGAAAACAAATTTAGTTTTATTTTCATGTAATGATGTCGTTATGAGGCGAATATTTTTTGTTTCGTTTGACGCTTTGAATAATTTATCTGACAGCTGTCAAAATAAGAAAAAATGTAAAAAAAAAAACAAAAAAAAAGATAAAAAATCGCGAGGGTTATTAGACGGTATTTCTTGTAAATATGAGAAATGTTATTTTAGTTGTGGAAACTAACGAATAGTGTTGGAAATTTCAAGGTTATTCAAGGGCCAGTCCCCTAATTATGTGATACTTTAGGGAATGTTGGTGGAATAAACCGGGCATTATTTAATAACGAATTAATAAATTTTATTATATGATTTTTCGTTTAAATACCCACAAAAAACGAAAAAAAATCTCTTTAAAAATATAAGGCTTGCTTTTGTCATAGTTACGGTAATAAAAGGATCGTATCAAATATTCTTTTAAATACAAAAAATACTTGTGAAATCGATTATTATTTAATATTGAATTAATAAACGTTATTTGTGTCAGTTTATCTTTTAATTATCCACAAAAATGTAAAAAAATTTAAATACAAAGCTGGCTATTGTGAAAGTTACGATATTAAAGCGTTAGTATTGTATACTTTAAAGTCAAATTTTATGATGTTATTCTAAGCATAACTGTGCTAAGCTCCGCTATGTATAACTTGTAGTTCCTCAGTTTCATTTTTTCCAATATAGACAGGGTAGGGCAATAAAACACTACTGTGTTTAAAATGTTTTTGATTATACCAACATCGAAAGGGATTCAAATTTTCTAATTCATTTCGTATTTTATTTATTTATGTAAACACTTATATATATGGGGATAGGAGATCCATTGTTCGGTTGCCGCTGTCGTCTAGGGGTTGCATAAATATGGAGTACATAATAATTTATATGTAAGTGCAAGAACAGCCTAAATAACATTACGAGAAAAGAAATTGAAATTATGTCTATAACGACTGAAGACACTTCTGATGTTTTTTAGAAAACTTCTGGCAATTAATGTCTTTACGTCTTTAATTTTTAAAGAAATTCCTGGATTCTAATCTTTTTACGTCAATAACTTTTTAAGGAACATCTGACACTTAATGTATTTACGTCTTTAATTATTAAAGAAATTCCTGGAATCTAATCTTTTTACGTCAATAACTTTTTAAGGAACATCTGACAATTAATGTATTTACGTCTTTAATTATTAAAGAAATTCCTGGAATCCAATCTTTTTACGTCAATAACTTTTTAAGGAACATTTGTAAATTAATGTGTTAACGTCTTTAACTTTTAAAGAAATTTCTGGAATCTAATCTTTTTATGTCAATAACTTTTAAAGAAATTCCTGGAATCTAATCTTTTTACATCAATAACTTTTTAAGGAACATCTGACAGTTAATGTATTTACGTCTTTAACTTTTAATGAAATTCCTGGAATCCAATCTTTTTACGTCAATAACTTTTCAAGGAACATTTGTAAATTAATGTGTTTACGTCTTTTACCTTTAAAGAAATTCTTGGAACCAATCTTTTTACGTCAACAACTTTTTAAGAAACATCTGTCAATTAATGTATTTACGACTAGAACCTTTGAAAATTAATATTTTCACACCTATGACTGCTTGAGATCTTTCTAGAAACTATTATATAGACTCAAATCATCGTTAGTGTTTAATCAATGTACCATGACAATTTTCTTGGGGAAAACTTCCGTCATTTGCATATAAGCCGTTCTTGCTCTTACCACAGTTATAATAATAAAATGGTTATTATATTACACATTCTAACATTTATAAACATGTAAAACCAACCTTACTTAACATATATGACATTTAAAACGAAGTGTGATGATGACATGATGGTTTTTTTAATCAATATAATCACTTGGTTATAGCAGAGTCAAAGCGATTTTTTGGACATATACAGTCGCTATCGGTTACAACGACTTTGAAGGGACCGCATACTTCGGACGTTACATCCGATAGTCGTTATAAGCGATATACACAAGTACTCGTATTAATAGTCATATGTACGTGGTAATGGTTAGATTTAAGAGCTTGATTTCACATAAAATGTGGAAAAAATAGAAAAAAAATAAAGTCCGTACAGTCAATTCCTAGAATTTTTTAAAAAAATTGGTCATTTTAATCTGTGCTCCTATTTTCCTGTGACAAACGAAAGTTCGTTATAGCTGATGAATATAGTTTCGTCGTTGTAAGCGATATGTTGCTGTATCCGATGCCATTCGGCTTTTGTAACCGATTTGTTTTGACTGTATATGAAATAAACTTTGCTCTGCCATAACGAATGTTCTACAAGTTCAATACAGTATAATCACAAGTAAATGTTAAGATGACGTATTAAAATAGCTTTAAAGCCGCCTTTGCCGCCTGACTCCGCTCGCAGTTATGTTCCGATCGGCTTCTTAAATCGCGTCTAAGGCAGAAGGTGTTATTGTACAACGTTATTAGTGCCTAACATTAAAGTTACCTAAAGAATCACGTGGGGACATGGGAGAAGAGGAAGGGGAAGGGGGAAGGTATACCCTACGCTACCTATCACCTAAAAGCCAGACAGTAACGAGAAAGTAAGGCCAAATACCTCGAAATCAGAGTCTTAAATATAGTCTTTCTTAATACTTAATGTTACATAGACTCGTGTTAGCCTATTGGTTCCGTCTGTGTCAAAAGAGCAATACACTACGCAAACTATACAAGGTCGTCACCACACATTGAGAAAAATGCAATTAATAAACAAAAAAAAAATCCATTTATATATAAAAAAATATCCTTAACCAGTATTTTCCGAGTATAATGTTGGTTTTCAAATCGAGTCACAAGTTTAGACATTGGGATATTAAAAAAAATAAGCTCCAACGTAGCGACGTCCTTGAAACTAAAAACGCTTAAATAACTACTTAAATACCACTCCATATTCTCGACAAAACTACAATTTGCAATACAAATAAAATTCACAGAGGGAATTGGTTCAAGGAAAATCGCAAAGTTTTTTTTAAATGGATTTTTGCAAATTCCAATTCCAAAAAAGTCCCTCAACGATCCACCATAATCTGTGGATAAAAAAGTTCACAAAGAAATCGTATTTTATTATTAATCCTCCTTAATTTTGCATTAGTCATAACATTCATTATATGTGAACATTATGATTTTATCATATTACTTTTCTTTGGAGTTTTGTCGGATTGGAATTTGCAAAAATCCATAAAAGTACAAGATTTTTATAAATTCCAATCCAAAAAAACTCCACCAACGATTAAATGTGATGGAAATATTAAAATTAAACATTAATCGAAGAAATAAATAGTATTTTTTGAAATTAAGGTAAAAAGCCTAAGTTTAAGTCAACGATCACTTTAATGTAGTTTTGTTAGAAAATGGAGCGTTTTTTTTTTATATGTGCTAAATATTTAGGCTTTTTATTTTAAGCCATTTCGGTCCACGAGAGTAATAACTAGTACGCTATGTGGCGAGTGGGCACGTGTCCCAGCTGTGGGCCGCGAGCCCGTCCGCTTTATTAAGAATAAAGTCTATCTAATCCATCCATATATTGTCGTTAACTGTCAACTCTAACTTTGTACAGTCAGCATGTTTTGTACATCAGTGAAAGCTGTTTTAATAATAATAATAATAAAAAAAAACTAAAAGGTAATTCTTTATAAGGTTTCCTAAATGTATAGCTTTTTTTTATTTCTAGAAAGTAATTGAAATTTTTGCTAAAATTACATTTAAGGATTTTTGCCAGTTTAGCAAAAATTCTACATAAATAAAATTTTTGTTTATGAAAAAGTGACAATTTTAATTTTAGCTAAAACTTATCAATGTAACGTGAAATAAATTAGTTTTATCATTTATGGAAGTGATTATTATTACCGTAGCTAAAATTCCAAATAATAAGTTTCTTTTACCTTTACATTTATGTAAAAGTGATGTGTATCGTTTTTGCTGGATATCGACAAAACTTCAATTGTATAAATGAAAGTGGATTGTTAGCAGTGGAATTTTTAGAAACCAATCCAACGTCTAAATTTTAAGAAAATTGGATTCAAATCCCTATAACTTACAGCTCGCACGGATGCAATGCTAACTGTACCGGCAAACTACGGAAAATAGACAATTCTTCTATGTATATAACTCTAATATAGTCAATCTTTTAAATATTTTATTCGATTTGAACGCCTCTATATCGCTACTTATATATAATCAACAATATTGTAAACGGGGTTTGTTTTAAGGTGAGTTATGAAAATAAATGACTATCAAGTTAGGTAACTTATCGAGTTTAAGTTAACTACTACCTCCGCGGGAAGTAAACTAGAGCAACACTGCAACACTTAAATAATTCGACTGGATCATTAGAAATTATTGAGAAGCATAATATCAAATTCTTGTTAATAGTTGCAAAAAGTATAGTGATGCGACGCGACAACTTTATCGATACGATGTCTATGTATAAGGCTGCAATTTATTGTGGATTATATATTTAATCCATTGGTTTCATATTAAATTGAGTAAATAGTTAAAAATCATTGTGTGGTTTTATGAAACCACGATGCAAGTGAAACAGCTGATGCCAAGCATGTGATATATTGACCTTGACTGCTCAATTGAGCGTCATTCATTTTAACATAGATATCGAATGACTTAGTGTTGTTTTAATTGTCTCAAACCGTATCATTTAATGTTACAACGTTGCCCTAGCTTAAGGAATGGGAGGGGGGCCTCAAATGTCTATTATACGTAGCTCACTCGCGAAAGTTACCTTGCAGTGGGTAATCATTATAATCTATTCATCGACGAACGCCGATAACCGACTCGACTCTAAATTAGCTATTAAGCTCATTAAATTCAAAATGTGCCATTACACTAAACAACCTAGATACGAAGCCTCTTCAAGGGTCAGGCTTCACATATTTCAGATGGCAGTTTAATAATGTAAAATTTCCCTTTTTGCTGTCTAAAAACTTGTATATCCCGAAAGAAATTCTGCTGCTCACCTTTAGTGGTTCATCGTGAGACTAAGCTCTAAAAACCTTGAGAGAAGCCTGTGCCCAGCAGTGGGATGTTACAAGGCTTATTGTCAATGTAATTTTAAACACTTCAATACTCCAAATAAAGAATTAAAGTAGTTCCAATTGTCATGTTGTCGGTGAACCAGATGTAGTCAAACACAGTGTTATATATGAAACAAAGTGACACATACGAAAGAATATAAGACTTTTTGACTTCTTCTTTGTTTAAATACATTAATGAGCAAATTATTTTTGTCGCGACGAAATTGTAATGATTTGGGTATGTATCGATCAGGATACTAATAATATTGAGTTTGAAGTTGAATTGATAAAATAATGATACGTATTATACCTGTATTTTATTTTATTAAATATTTTGCGACCCCCTAATGTATTGTAACCCCTAGACATTTTTGTTGGCCCCGGGTCCAGTCCATCTAGTTTGGACAGCCCTGATTTAGATGTAAGTGATAGAATTTCAATTGTAACGGTTAAATTTGATTTTTATGGTTAGTCTTTAAAATTTATATTGAACAAGAATATTTATGACAGTTAATTAATTTTATTTTCAAATTTAATATGTAAATTTAAACAAAAAAATTCATTAAAACTGTAAAAGTATAATTATTGTTTGAACTTATTTAAAAGTCTGTTAAAGATTTTAGCAGATTTTTTTCTCAGTTTTATTATATATTTTTATTATCGATAACATTTGTCTTACAACACTAGACATTTTCTTTATATTTTTTTGGGACAACAGTGACACATCGCGACTACTATAATGCATTTTTATTGTTTTTTTTTTTTAATTTATAACTAGTGTTATTAAAAAACTTGTTATTACAATGACATATCTGCGTCCGTCTCTGCCATCTTATGATGTGTTACCATATACTTAAAATTGAGACTTTAATCTACGAAGTGAAATTTGTGTTTTTAATTCAAGATGCGATGCCGACGCAATAAAAAGATAAATATCTACAATTATATTCGGTCTACCTCTAATCTTTCAAAGGTCTATAGCATTTCCGTTCATTTTTTCCACAATCATCTTAAGATATTGGTAAAAAAAAATTTACATACTAATATTTTCATGTTTAATTTTTTTATATATATATGCGAGATTTATAAATAATTAATAGAGTTAAATGTTATTTGGTCTGTGTCTGTCGCAATACAATACTTATATGTAAATATAAATAGGAAACCGAGTTTCGGTTTTCTATAAGGGTCTCTTTGAGAACCGTCATAGTTTTAAGGGACATCACGAAATTCTTCGTCGTTTTAGATTAAAGTATTAATTTGCAAACATTTGGTTTGACATTGGTATGACATTGAAACCAAGGTCATATTATTTTAGCTAGGACGGTTCTTGCTAAAGAGACAGCCATGTACAAATAAGTTATCAGTACTTCTCGCAACTTGATAAAGTTTTAAAGACTAAGTGAACGTTACTACGTTACGATATAGAAAAATGGCTCTTGGCTCATGAAATGATGAATAGATCATCTAAGCTAAATCGTACGAAAGCTCTAGAAAATTTAACACATTAAGTACAAAATATCCCTCAAAAATGCAGCCATCGGACATTGACATTCTAATCAAATCTCAACTCAAACCCTTTGCTTGTCTAGATAGACTTTACAATAATCTATTCTCTCAAAATAATAAATAATAATTTACATATTGAAAAGAATCTAGTATTGAAAGCGGATACCAATGAGGTACGATAAAAAATATTAGTGTTTGTAATTAACATCGCATTGCATTAGTTCAATAATGACACATCTAAAGTTTTTCTCAATAAAATACATTTGCAATCTTGCAGTGAGGAAACCGGTTATTCATGAGTTTAGGGGTGGAAAAGGGTTAATTTTGTACTTCATTGGCATTAGTTCTACTTTAGTTCAATAATGACACATCTCAAAATCTTTTTTAACACAATACAGTTGCAAAATTCTTTTAGCATATGTTTGTGGGTGGAATAGCGTAGCTTTTGTAATCAACACTTCATTGGCATTAATTCTGTATGACAATGTTTTGTTTAAATATTGACACATATCAAAATGTTGCGATAAGTCAGTGAAGGAACCGGCTATCTATGTTTTTGGGGTGGAAATGGGTAGCTTACCAACAATACATTGGCAGATAATGAATAGTGTGCGTTTTCGATCAATTGTTTGAGGTTATTTTATAGAAGCTAATCGAAACAGTAGATTTAAAACATTTGAAAATTGACTCATTTGTTGATATGTCAGACTTGTATTAAAGAGGTTACATATCCACGAGGGATGTGATTTACATAACATTTGTTATATCATAATGGAGAGCCCATAATGCGGTAATAAATAAGTTTAATTATTAAGTGATGTGCCAGTCTTGTATTAAAGCAGCGAAATGTCTATGATTGATTTCCAAGAATCTATTAAATATTTTAAAGTTATTTTCGTATTTACAATTGAAGATATACTTAAAAAGTTCTCTGAAGACCAAAAAACCTAAACACATCTATCAAGACAAGCAAGGTTTGTTGAATTACTAAAATGAGTGCAGCCGTTTCGTTTTAAAGTATATTATTTTAAGTAATTTTCGTTAAATAAGTAAAAAATATATGGCACAAATTCAATAATGGCTTGGAGTGTGTGTTCGTTGTAATTTTTTTTTTATATAGTCGTTTAAAGCTTCCTATTTCTCGGAGTTCACCTAATGAGTGGGTTTATGCGAAAGAATTAAGTTTTACTATGAAATGTCAAAAGTGTCATATATACGACCAATTAATGCAAGATTGACATATTAGAAAAAAAAACCACGTGTTTTAAATAGTATAACACACTTTAACGTTGATTAAATCATTGAACTAAGGACAAGGATTTTGTTATTGCATAGCGCTTGTTTAGCAGATGTGTCGTTTTTGCTCTAAACCATCTAATTTGTGAGTTTTTGTAAAAAATATATTGAAGTTAGCCTAAAAAGGCTGGAAAAGAATACAACAGCTGAGATGTATTCTGGACGTGATTATTGAACTTTTTTATATCGGTCATGACGACGTCTTTCGGATATATAAAGAAATAAAAACCATAGTTTTGTTATATTTTTTCGACATTACGTTTTTTTAAATCGTTATAAGAGATTATTTGTTATATAGGAACTACGCATTAGGGGGTAGAAAAATTAAATCTACCTTCAATTTATGAACCTATATGAAAATGTTGTGACTTTAATCACTTGCGCATAAATACACTCAATAAGTCCTATTAACCGTTTTACTGCTGGCCGTCCATTTAGCGATGCTATATTACCGCGTCGATATATCGATGCTCAATTATTGCGGCATAACTGCGTCGATGTATATTACAAAACGAAAACTGCGTCTATATATCGATGCTATATTACCGCGGTTTACCTGCATCGATGCAACGATGTATATCACCAAATTAGAACCGCGTCGATAAATCGATGCTGTATTACCGCGGCATAACTGCATCGATAAAACGATTGTGTATTACCAAATCAAAACTGGGTCGATACAACGATTGTATATTACCAAACCAAAACTGAATCGATAAATCGATGCTATATTACCGCGGCATAACTGTGTCGATATAAAGACGCTATATTACCGGGCCATAACTGCGTCGATAAAACAATTGTATATTACCAAACCAAAACTGAGTCGATATATCGATGCTATGTTACTGCGGCATAACTGTGTCGATTTAAAGATGCTATATTACCGCGGTATAACTGCGTCGATAAAACGATTGTATATTACCAAACCAAAACTGAGTCGATATATCGATGCTATGTTACTGCGGCATAACTGTGTCGATTTAAAGATGCTATATTACCGCGGTATAACTGCGTCGATAAAACGATTGTATATTACCAAACCAAAACTGAGTCGATATATCGATGCTATGTTACTGCGGCATAACTGTGTCGATTTAAAGATGCTATATTACCGCGGTATAACTGCGTCGATAAAACGATTGTATATTACCAAACCAAAACTGAGTCGATATATCGATGCTATGTTACTGCGGCATAACTGTGTCGATTTAAAGATGCTATATTACCGCGGTATAACTGCGTCGATAAAACGATTGTATATTACCAAACCAAAACTGAGTCGATATATCGATGCTATGTTACTGCGGCATAACTGTGTCGATTTAAAGATGCTATATTACCGCGGTATAACTGCGTCGATAAAACGATTGTATATTACCAAACCAAAACTGAGTCGATATATCGATGCTATGTTACTGCGGCATAACTGTGTCGATTTAAAGATGCTATATTACCGCGGTATAACTGCGTCGATAAAACGATTGTATATTACCAAACCAAAACTGAGTCGATATATCGATGCTATGTTACTGCGGCATAACTGTGTCGATTTAAAGATGCTATATTACCGCGGTATAACTGCGTCGATAAAACGATTGTATATTACCAAACCAAAACTGAGTCGATATATCGATGCTATGTTACTGCGGCATAACTGTGTCGATTTAAAGATGCTATATTACCGCGGTATAACTGCGTCGATAAAACGATTGTATATTACCAAACCAAAACTGAGTCGATATATCGATGCTATGTTACTGCGGCATAACTGTGTCGATTTAAAGATGCTATATTACCGCGGTATAACTGCGTCGATAAAACGATTGTATATTACCAAACCAAAACTGAGTCGATATATCGATGCTATGTTACTGCGGCATAACTGTGTCGATTTAAAGATGCTATATTACCGCGGCATAACTCCATCGATACAACGATTTTATATAGCCAAACCAAAACTGAATCGATATATCGATGCTATATTACCGCGGCATAACTCCAGGGATACAACGATTGTATATTACCAAATCAAAACTGAATCGATATATCGATGCTATATTACTGTGGCATAACTGCATCGATAAAACGATTGTGTATTACCAAATCAAAACTGAGTCGATATATCGATGCTATATTACCGCGGCATAACTGCATGGATACAGCGATTGTATATTTTAGCGCGGACATAGAGCATCGATATATCGTCGCCGCTTTGGCACAGTACTATAACATCGATATATCGATGCTATATTAACGCGGCATAACTGCATCGATACAACGATTGTATATTACCAAACCAAAACTGAGTCGATATATCGATGCTATATTACTGTGGCATAACTGCATCGATAAAACGATTGTATATTACCAAATCAAAACTGAGTCGATATATCGATGCTATATATGCGCAGTGTTAGTGTTTTATGGTATTTCATCAGTACAACGGTTAATACATTTTATAAAAAAATAAACGATTTCATATAATTTGTGAAAAAACATAAACCGCGTAAATAGTTATTTCAATAATCTACAATGTAAAAAAAAAATACACAAAATTCAGTCGTTTCGAATCGTAGCAGTTTTTTTTTTTTTGTGAACCCTATAAATAATAAATATAAATAACATTTGGGGTTATTACAATGTATTTCTGTTTGATTGAAAATAAAAACGTTTCTATAATAACTATGTGTAAAAATCATGAGATTCAGATAGATAGATGGCCGCACTAAACTAGACGGGGTCGCCACGTCACGGTTACCTATTAATTAGTAATTAATTAGTTGAAATAATTAATTAATTAGTAATTAATTACATGAGTACAAAAGACACGCAAGGGTCGAAGTGCATCCGCTACCTCATTCATTACTAAATAATTATTTACTTCAAACATCGAATTGTTTAATAATTAATTAATTAGTAATAAATGATTAATTAAATAAAATTTAGTTAAATATGGTTTTAAAAAATTAAAATGTAAAATAACTGTGTATGGGAATATAAGGGTTAGCAAATTAATTGTTGGGAGTAAATTTCAGTTATAACGTGCACTATTTTTTTTTTGTCAACCATACAATTGATGGTTTATTACGACAAAATCCTGAACTTAGTAAAATAATAATTTTTTTGTTGACCGTACATTTCATACTATACTGTCATGTTCATTTGAATTGCATATTTCAAATTAGATATGTAATTAAAAAAATATGCACAAACAAATAGTAGGTTTTTTTGTCAACTGTATATTTCAGTTTTATTATTATATAAAATAAGCGATAAAAATTAACGAAATATTTTTTTATGATTGGTATTTCATAAAAATTAACAAAATTTTAATTTTTTTTGTCAACCATACATTCGATATTATCCCACCTATTCCGAATTAGATTTCATATATATTTTTACACCGGAAATACACAATATTCTTACACATGACAAAGGTTATTTTTTTTGCGGACCCTACGCAATACAGTGACGTGGCGATCCCGAGTACAGGCCTACAAACCACTCGACCAGTGCCCACGAGGCAATCACGAGGAGTACGGGATCGACTTCCGCTGCAGGAACATATGCACCTCCGTGAACGTGGGCCTGTCCCCATCATTCCTGGCCCAGCACTCGCACATCAGCTCGTACAGATCACGGGGACAGCTCACGCTTCGCTCTATGCACTCGAACAGACCGTCGTCCACTTGCGCGTGGGACAGGTTCTCCAGGACCTGCAGGATAAAGGCCAGGAGTTTTAAACCTGGATCTAGTAGGGGGCAATTTACCTCATATGGTTTATACACAGCATCGTAATTAATTTATTTTAAGAGCTTATTTCTTGTTTACACTTGGTCTATGCTCAATTTTATTATTCCCTAAAGCATCACATAGTTAGAGGACCCCTGAGCTATAGAAGCAATCCGTCTTACGAGATTCGATTTGATTTTATGTTAAATCAAACTTACCTCAGAATCTGTGAGGTGCTCGTATGGGCGTCTTCTGCATATGCTGAAGATCTCGTAGAGAGTGACCCCGAAAGCCCACACGTCGGTCTTGGTGGAGTATTTTCCCCTCAAAACGGATTCCCATGCTGCCCAACGCAGGGGTAGTGGGACTCGGCCATCTACTTTATAGTAATCGCACGCGTATGCCTCGTTATCGGTACCGAAGTCACTGATCTTGATCTGGTACCCTTTGCCTATCAGGCAGTTCCTATAAAAAAAAGATTTGTATGGTTCAGCTAGGTGTTCACGGCAATGTCACTCGCGTATTTACCAATGTCGTGGAAGTATGGGTAAACAGGTTATCTATTGCATCGAATTTTCCATCTAAAGTATACTACATTCATCCTTCCACTTGCCACGCTCCTTGCATATCTCCTTCGCTTCTTTCATTATCATTAAATCTTTCATACAATTTCGTCGGTTTAGAGTACTCTTGACTTGGCCCTTATTTTAAAATGTCCTGGATTTGATTAAGGAACGTTCGCCTTGGTCTTCCCCTTCCAACTTTCGCATTCACTCTCTTGACTCATAAATCCTTTTTGTCAGTCTCCTTTCACTCTCTACACGCCCAAACCATCTAAGCATACCTTTCTCGATTTTAGTCACTACGTCTTCTTTTATACCACAACGTTCTCTTATCACACTATTTCTTACTCTGTCACTCAGTTTTAATCCACTCATGCTTCTCAACGCTCTCATGTCTACCGCATTTATTTGAATTTTGTGATTCTTCTGCCATACTCAACTTTCACTACCATACATAAGTGTTGGCATCAACACTCCTGCATGCACTGCCAGTCTGGCCCTTTGAGGCACCATCTGGCTATTCATAAAAGCGTGCAGAACACCATTTACCAAATTCTCTGCGTTAACTCTCCTTTCAACATCACTTTCAAATGTTCTATCTTTTGTAAATTTAGATCCCAAGTATACAAATTCTTTCACCTTTTCAATTTGTTCTCAATCTATCAAAATATTGCCATTCATCATAGATTCATCTCTTTCAAAAAGCATAACTTTCGTTTTGTTTACATTGACTTTCATTCCTTTCCCTTTCAAAGCTTCATTCATAATATTTACCATTTCCTGCAGCTCATTAGCGGATGACGCAAGTATTACTTGATCATCAGCGTAGAGTAAACATTTGATGACTAATTCATTCATTCTTAACCCATACATACTTTCTTTTAAATCTGTCAAACATTTATCCATGAAAAGGTTGAACAGCCATGGTGACGCAACACATCCCTGTCGAACACCTCTTTCGACAGGAAACCACTCCGTGTACGCTCCGTTTATTCTGACACAGGCACTAGAACCCTCATAGAGAGACTTCAATGCTTGGATCAGACAACCGCTCACCCCATACGTAGATAACGTTGACCACAGCTCATTCCTCACCACTCGATCATAGGCCTTTTCTAAATCTACGAACGCGCAATAAACTTTTTGGTGTTTAGCCAAACATTTTTCAGTTATGCACCGTAAAGAAAAGACCTGATCCGTACATCCCATTCCTCTTCTAAATCCCGCTTGCACGTCCCATATTTTCCCATCAGTTTCATTAATCACCCTTTCAATTAATATCTTTGCATACAATTTGCCGACGACACTAAGAAGGCTGATACCGCGGTAATTTTTGCACTCCTGCTGTGACCCTTTTCCTTTATATAGAGGGACAATTACGGCCTTGCTCCAATCTCTTGGGACTTGACCTTTCTCCCAGCATATATTGAAAAGGCAGTACAGCTGAGCTACCACAATCCCGCGGCCAGCCTTCAGCATCTCGACTGACACTCTGTCATACCCAGCAGCCTTACCTGATTTCATACCTTTTATCGCTTTCATGATGTCATCCATACTAATCTCGCTATCACTTGTCTTACATTCATTGCTATCCGCAGAGGCCATATTTACCTCTGCTTCATTTCTTTCAAACAAACTTTCAAAATGATCCTTCCATCTCTTCAATATCCATTCTTCTCCTTTTATTAAACTTCCATCTAAACTTCTGATTTTACAAAGCTCCGAGGAAGTAGATCTCCCTCGGGCAAATTGTATTGATTTCCAGAAAAACTTTTTGTTTGACTGAAAATCATCAGAAAGTCTCCTATCATACATATCACTGTATTCTTCTTTTTTCTTTCTTACAGCTTCTTTCACGATTACTTTCACCCTTTTGTATTCCATTCTTGCCTTTTTTACGTCATCATTCGTTGCCTTTTGCATTCGTTGGTTCGCTTTTGTAGCCAACCAATCGGACCAAGCTTTCTTCTTTTCACACACAGCTGCTTGAAAATTTTTGTCCATCCACAAATTCTTCTCGTTTTTACCTTTCCTTCTTTTAGACACTCCACATACACTCCATCTTTAAATTTATTCCGTATACTATCAAGCTCATTTCCTTCGTCTTCACTCTTGAATCGCCCACTCAAATTTTTCAGATATTCATCTCTAACGTCCTCTTTTTGCAATCTTTCCACTTTTATTCGTTCAAGAATGCTCGAGGTATCCCTTTTTCTATGGCGCCACCGATTAAAAAGACCAATGATTCGGGCAACAACCAGGTAGTGGTCAGTATCGATGACCACCCCGCGGTATACTCGAGCATCTAGAACTTTCTTCTTCAGTTTTTCGGCCACAACTACAAAATCAATCATACTTCTAGCATTCCCTTCGTCCCTTGTATAAAGATGAATCTCCTTACGCTCAAACATAGTGTTTGCCACAAAAAGTATACGAGTATGTTCCACACATATCCCAAGTAAACTTCTTCCATTTGCATTTACCCGTTTGTCACCAAACATACCAAGAGTCATTTCATATCCATCACGTTTCACACCTACCCATCCATTAAAATCTCCTAACATAATTATCCGCTCATTCGGTTCACACTCGGTCAACGTATCACTCACATTTTCCCAAAACTCATCTATTTCTTTTTTGGGCTTTATTGGACTTTCTTGTGCCCAGATCCATCGGAGCATAAGCACCCAAGATAAAGATCTGAGTAAGTCCAACTTTTAGCCTAATCCAGATGAGTCTAGGACTCACGTATTTCACTTCTGTCACACAATCATCCATTCTTTCAGAAAGTATGATACCAACTTCCTTAATGCCTCTTTTATCACTGCTTACACCAGACCAGTAAGCTGTGTAAGGGCTATGTTTTGTGGTATCACATCCTTTCCTCTTTGTGTCATTCACGCAGAGTACATGCATTATATTGGCATACTTCATCAATCTTTTCATCAATTCCTCCTCTTACATTCAAAAGCGGCTCTCTGTAGCCCGCTTTTTGTCCCCATTAGGAACGTGACGTAATGGATTGCGAACTTCATCGCCGCCATTTTTGGATTCTAATAATACCACCATTGGGTTCCCACGAGTAGCAAGGGAACATAGGTCCATTCTGGCAGAGCCCCGCATGCCTCAGAGTATACTAAACATATACAAAAAAAAGATCACAACTGATCAATTATATGTACCCTGTGTCGATCCAGGTACTACTCTGTATACCGAATTTCAATCAAACGACTCACTGTATACGATTAAGGCACGAACATGCAACCGTACAAAGTTTCACATATATATGTTATTATTAGGAACAATTACGTGTCCCTGTTATGTATCAATTATCTTTGCGATCGGCTAATCCGTTTTTGAGATAGAACGGAATATGTAGACGAACAAACAAATTGAAATTCGGACAAGATTGATAAAAATAACAGATTTTAAAATCTACATAGTCTTCATGATATAGTATGGGTACGTGTATGTGTGTTTATCTATGTGTATTTCAATATATGTGTAAGTGGGTGTACCTAGGTGCGTGTGTTTGCATGGGTGCAAGTGTAACTATTTACGTAGATACACGTGTGTTTGCGTGGGTCTACGTGTGTGTATCTTACGCGACAGTGTAATAAGTTTTGTGTATGACTGACTCACCTGGTGGCCAGGTCCCGGTGTACGAAGTTGAGTGACTCCAGGTAGTGCATGCCGGCTGCTATTTGAGTGGCGACGTGGAGAAGAGTTCCCATACTCGGCGGCGGGCCAGTGCGCAGGAACGTACATAGATCGCCTAACATGGTCATTGGGTAAAAACTGCACTGTGTATTTTTATCTACTGGGTATTTAAAGCGACTAACATACACACATACACAATTGTGCTGACTATTTTGCAAATGATATTACCTAATGAATACACAAAAATTGTTTATTTACGTTATATAACGGCGCAATATCGGCTACATAAATACGCCATCTATCTGTTGTTTACAAAACTAAGTAACAAGTAATTATTCGTAATGTGAATCTATACGCAAATAACCTTTTGCTGACCTTATATATTGTAACGGCTGCACTAGCAAAGTGTTTCTTATCTCTCCGATCATACGGAATGAATCCCAAAAATTTTGGACCTTCGAGCCATATATACGCATTAACATCTTTTTGATTAGTTTAAACTTCTATCAGGTGCTCTTAAGTAAATATCATTTTTTATTGTTTGACAGTCTCAAGCGATGAAACATGGTCTTAGATGGTAGAATGGTAGAAGGTAATTAACCTCCTAATGGCTTCTATACAGTCGTCGTCGTCGTCGTCTCAACCGATGGACATCTGGGCATCAACACAGCTGGGCAAAGATCTCTCTTAATGAATTTGGGCCCGATATTACGCCGCTTGTATCCAGCGGCTGCCAGCGACCCGCCTGATATCATTGGTCCACGTGGTGGGCCGCCACTCTAGCACCTTCGGGCCCCAACGTCCATCGGTTCTGAGAACGTATGTGCCCTGCCCATTGCCACTTCAGCTTTGCAATTCGATAGGCTACGTCGGTGACTTTAGTTCTCCGACGGATCTCCTCGTTTCTATACAGCATTACACCAGAAACAGTAGTAAACAGCTACGGCCGAAGTCTTCAAACAGACCTGGGCAAGTTATAAGAAGTCTGTTGTTGGGTTAGAGATTTGAAGTAAAAATTAAGTCCTGTAAAAATAATAATCGGTTAAGAATATAGTGTTGTTTAAATACACACCCAGTTCCAGGTATTCCAGTACCACAGCTAGTGGGGGGGAGCGGCAGGCGCCCAGAACCCTCGCCAGGTGGGGCGAGGACAACGCCGCGAGGATACGCACGTCCCTCTCAAAGTCCTCCCTACACAACACATTTTTTAAGCAAGTTTCAATAACTAATGTGTTATTAATCCAAAAGATCAAACAATATGCATTAGGTTTTAAGGTGGAGGGAAGATTGCAATCGTCTGAGCAGGTGGTGTAAAATGTTTAAACCTTACTATCTCTAGTAAGACGACGCACTGATGTGTCCCAAAAGTCATGAGACATATTTTTCTAACGCGCTCCTACTGGTCGCTTATTCAAATGTGAGTTAGGTGCAAGGGGCAAAGTGGGGGGTCTAGTTTTGAAGGGGAGTAGGGTGTAGTTTTGGGCTTTAAGTAAGTGGTGTGATTTCGTTCTAAAACTTATTATCTAAGACTTGACATGTTATGGACCCAAAAGTTATGAAGTACAAATGAGAAGCGTTCCTGCTGGTCACGCACTTATATAATATGAAAGAGGTGTTGAAAGCAAGGATGTGGTGGAGCGAAGGGCAAAGAATGCGCGTAAGTGAGGTCTCGAAGTTGAGGATTGGGCGAATTGATATGCTGAGAGCGAGGATGAACGAAACCGGCGATCATTGAGCTTTGACAAGTCGTAAGACCTACTTTATACCACAGTCCTACTTTTTAAATTTCTAAAAATATGATTTGGGTACCCTAGAATGTGGGAGGGGGTACCTGATTTGCTAACACTAGCTTATTTAGTCGACAATTCTTCGAGATGGCGATAGCTGACTTAATATTGCACAAAACTCACGTAATAACAACCCACAAGGTTTTTGAATAATCTAAAGAATATAATGATATCCTCCAGATGGAAATTCAAAACGACTACCAATCTCATTAAGAGATAACCTATTAGAAATTAAGAGTGCAGTGTATGCTCAAGCACACGTAAACTCTCTATTCCTTCAAACTTACAGTGGTGGGGATGTACCTATAATCACAGAGAGAGATCAGAAGAGGAAATGGCTTAACGTGCTCAATGAGGCACCAAATTCAAGCCTACTAAAAAATGTCCAACTTCAAGCTAAACAAAACATCTTATAATAAAAAAAACAACAATAATTAAAACATTTACACGGTAACTTGCAAATATTTTACCAGCACAATTAGAGTTCCAAAGCGTCAGTGAACATGTCATTAACAGACACTAATTAAAAGAGCCAGCTAAAACCTTCTTGCATGACATCCATTTGCTTCCGATTCAGATTTCCCGCTATTTCTGAAGGCATCTATGGTATCTATCGATGGGCATTCGTATATCCTTTAGAGATTGAAAGATATCAACCTTTAAAACTTAGAAGTGATAAACAGGTCACATAAAGAATTATATAAAATGTAATAACAGAAGTGTTGATCTTACATGATGTATCTCTCCTTGACAGAGATGTCGTGGCAGAGGAACTTCACAGCCACCAGCCTCTTCTCCGAGGATATGGTGCCGTTGTACTCCGGCACCCCGTCAGCCTCCGCCACGTACACCTGGAAGAGAACAAACCGTTATGATACAAATATACAGGATGACAACTTCAGCTCTGTAAAAGCTGGACCGATTTCCCCCAACTCACCGTTCCAAAGGCACCTTCTGCCAACTTCGATATCATTCGCAGACGATGTCGCGGGAATTCTATAACGTTGATGGTCTCTAACCGTCTCTTTAAGTCGATCAATATCTCCTGCTGACTGGGCGACTGGAAACGTTTAAATGAGTAAGTTAGTAACAGTCTATCAACCTTCGCAGCTGGGCCAAAGGGCATCTCCTAAGAGTTAAGAATTGAATTCAAATCAGTTTTGGGCTATTTTTTATGGCACAAGACCCAGTTTAGAATATACAATTATATACAGGACAATGAAAAAAAAAAACTAAATCTGTGCGTCTCGGGCTGCCCGACAGATAAAGTATTTAACTCGTGAAAAGCTCAGGTTATTATTAATAGTTTATATATATAATATGATAATATAAGGAAAGGCTACTTATTACTAAATTACTTTAGTTTATGTGTTCAATGTCATCGGTATATGTCTATCGCACAATACGGCCAGCGCTGTTAGTGCTCGGTTAGAGTGAGAAAGGAGAGCCTCCCTATCGCTTGAGAGAAAGAGACGCCAAACAGACTGGCGCTTTAACAAAACGGTTTACTCTCTTACAAGAAGGTTATCACTTTAAAAAACTTCTTACCCTAGTGCTGTGCTTCGAGCGTATTGAGCCGACTGTAGACCGCCGGGTGTCTAGTTCCGCAAGTGTATCGTGGTCACTTATTATTTCCGTGGTGCGATCCGACGGACTGTCCACTAAACGACGCTTAGTGAGAAGCGGTGCCGAACTCAACTCGGGTACTGCGTAGTCATAGTTTGAACTATCTGTTGCACGGAAAAAAAGGTTTTCATAGACCCTCATTTATGTTACAACATCGCTGGTTCTTATGACTATCGGGTTTTGCGACTGAATACGAGTAAGGTTTTGACAAAACAATACAAGCATAATAATGTTCATCTGTCTTTCCTATTCTGTATCGTAATATAAAAGATTTGGTAACGAGAACCAAGGCATTTCACCAATATCTTAGATGGTATCATCATTAGCCATATACATATACTAGCAGACCCGACAGCCCTCGTTCTGTCAAAAAGATTTAGAACGTGGCAGCTTTCAGTTTTACAAATACTAACCAAAACACAATCGATTAAATGACACACAGAATCTTTTTTGTTTTGAAACAAAAGATAGCATAAATAAATGACATCTTTACGTAACCTATGAAAGATGAATAATTTTTAAACAAAAGATAGTAGCTTAAATGAATGCCAGATTTACATAACCTAGAAACAAATTAACAAAACCGTTGCTATAGACAACGGTGTAATAATTAATATCACAACCTTAAGGATGCGTGGGTGGATGCGTGGGAGTGCGTGGGTGGATGCGTGGGAGTGCGTGGGTAGATGTGTAGGAGAGCGTGGGTGGATGCGTGGGAGTGTATGGTTGAATACGTGGGAGGGTGTGTGTAGACGCGTTTATAAGCATTGAAGTGACGTTAGACATTTTACCGGTCTTTGTGCGCTCGAGTTTTCGTACCAGAAACAAGTGACTGTCCAGATAATTTTGAAAAAAAAAAACGGTAAAGTGTTGATGGAAATAAAAAAAATTAATAGCCTAAAAACCTTCTCCAATTAATTCCGCGTCGAATGGTCATGGTCCCATGCCGATCGTTCCAGTAGTTTTCAAGTTTATCGATAACAAAAAAAAAAGAGCTTTTATATATATATATATATATATATATATATATATAGAGATTTCTTACCTGACAATGCAGTATTGGAGTCCTTAGCGAAGTCCTTCATCTCTAAAAGCACAGTGCTATAGCTGAAATACGGTGCACACTTCAGACCTTGGTAGGGCTCCTGGTACTCATCAGACTTCACGTCCAATCCACAGTCGATTATAACCTTGTTCTCGGGCAATACCGAACTGCTGCAAGTGTTGTAGTTCTCGGCCACAGTCCTCTGAGCTATCGTGGTCTTCGCTAATGGTGAAGCGAAGCATTTTCTATGTCTATGCCTATGAATTATAAGGAAGACTGCAACTGCTAATAGGATAACCAAAGCCGTTAATACCCCCACGATGATGGCCATGTATAAGGGGTCTTCTTGGCGTGCTGTTGAGATTGGCAACTCTTTGCTTGATTGAGACTTAGATTTATCCTTCTCGTTAGTTGATTTTATGATTTCTGGTGTATAGTTGCCCTGTGCCACGTCTGAAAACAATATTATTGTTTCTTTTGACGTTTTTATATGAATTATCTAAAAACTTTGTGAAAGCTCTTGCTATAAGCTTTAGTTAACCATGCGGATGAGACCTTGATACCTTTAATCGATGTTATTAGGGGGTACCAGAAATGTGCAAACTTTTGGCACTTCCACCGTTAGGATACCGAGGACTATGCTCGTGGTGGATCTCCTATTCCAAAGTCAAAAATTTATTACAAAACCTTGACTAATTTTGTCTTTACCCCATGCTCAAAAGCAAACGTAAAGATATCATGAGCAGTTCTTGTTTTTGATGGACTGGAAGACATTTCATCGAATATACAGTACCATATATAGAGGCAAGGGTGTGCAAAATGCAAGGTCTCTTTGAGTAAATAGTTAAGCCATACATACATACACACATACATAGCATCACGCCTCATTCCCTTCGGGCTAGGCAGAGACAACATCCTTCCACTTGCCACGATCTTTGCAAATCTCCTTCGCTTCTTTCATTCTCATTAAACCTTCATACAAGTTCGTCGGTTTAGAGTACTCTTGACCTGGCCCTTATTTCAAAGGTCCTAGATTTGGTCCAGGAACGTTCGCCTTGATCTTGCCCTTCCAACTTTCGCATTCACTCTTGACTCACAAATCCTTTTTGTCGGTCTCCTTTCGTTCATCCTCTCTACATGCCCAAACCATCTAAGCATACCTTTCTCAATTTTAGTCACTACGTCTTCTTTTATACCACAACGTTCTCTTATCACACTATTTCTTACTCTAAAATGTAGATAAAGGACTAAATTTTTAGTTGTTATGGCTTACCTGAATCAAATACAATCTCGCTGATAAGGATCCAACGTGCGGAGAAATGTAACTCAATGCGGACCCATCTCCCAATACGATGGTGCAGCTTGATGGTGACATTACGGGAATTTTCAAAGATGTTGTCTTCTACTGTAGCGTATCGTATAGGCTCGTCTTGGAAATGTCGACCACCGATCGAAAAGGTGACTACGGCATCCGAGAATACCTGATCGAGACATATATTATGTATTTTAGACAGCAGCCTTAAAATGTAGGTACAGATACAGGCATGGCAATCTGATGTATTTTTTACATAGGCACAAGTTGTAGTTGAAACGGCTGGACCGATTATGATGACACTTTCACTGGCAGATGAGTAACTGATGTTAACTACGTATGTAAGCAAAGTACACAATGTTAATACACTAAATAATAACAAACATGTTACGCCATATTTGAGAGTGCAAAGGTTCAGAAATCATTTGGCGTGTGGAACATATGCATTTTTAATAGGACATTAAAATATTTTTTTTGGTTAATGTCAAAAATATTTTTATACAAAATGTATATTACAGTGTTAAAGGTATATATTGACAGACAACAGACATTCGAATACTCTTTGCTAAAGGAGAATGCCTAGATATTGCTTCTGCATATGACAATGTCCTTCTTCCAGTGCTCAGGCAAAAAATTCTTAATCTGAGTACTCCAGCGAGGTTAGCACATTTCATGTGTAATCCGCTATTTTGCAGAACTATTGCGGTTAAACACCAATTAAAATCTCTACACACCAGAACAGTCTGGAAAGGTCTCCCTCAAGGCTCTGTCCTCAGTCCTCTTCTATACAGTATCTACACTCATGATCTCGATCTGTTAATTGCTATTGCAATATGCTGACGACATTGTCCTCAAATTATATGTAGGACATATCTTCCCGCGTTAATTCTGCTTTATATTATTTAGGCCAGTGGCAGTCGGATCATGGCTTGTCCCTGGCTGTGTCCAAGAGTCAAGCTATGGTGTTTTCGTGAAAAAGGTCTATACCCAATTTCCTTCTCTCCTGTGGTGATCAAAACATCAACCTTGTTGACAAGATTAGATTACTTGGTATTCATTTGGATAAAAATCTTACCGGATTTTACCACACTGAATATGTAATTAAAAAGTGTGAAAAAGGCATTAATATCATTCGTGCGGTTTCTGGTGTTTGGTGGGGTGCTCATCCCTTCAACTTAAAATTTTTGTATATTGCCTTAGTACGCAGCTTCATGGATTATTGTTTGTTTATTTGTTTTAGAAACTTTTAATAGAGCTGCTGCGGAAAACCAAACCTAAATTCTGGGCGCAATGAAATCATCCCCAACTAATGCTTAGCAGATCGAATGTCGTGATCCTCCTTTATCCATCCGTCGACAATCTTTGTGACCGCTTTGTCCAAATGTTTCAGCTGTAATCCCATCATCTTTGGCCTCGCTTAACTCAATTGTCCCAAATGCCTAGTAATGGGAATTCATCTTCTGGCCTACTAAGCAGCTTCCTCAAATTTACCTCGCTCCCTCATCCTTTAACATCTCATTCAATGAATCCCCTCTATTGCGCTTCCTACAAAGCCCTTATTTACAACACTCCTATTATCACAGATCTGGGTCTCAGTAAAGGAGCCCCAGATAATAATATTAAATTACAGAAATTAATTCATCGAAATTGGGCAGACTCCCTTCTTATACATACAGATGCATCAAAGCTATCTCTTGATAGCTGTGTTGGTGCAGCCTGCTGGGTTCCCTGGTACAGAATAGTTTTAAAATTCAAGTGTCCTCCAGAGTGCTCTGCTAGAAGCAATCGTGTATGCCTATTCTATAACATCCAACAAATTGTAATTTTGACTGACTCCCTAAGCTATCTTTTGTCTATTAAAGAAAACCCCTTTCGTAAGTAAATCAAGATTCCCCATTATTTTCAGAATCAAAGAGGCCTTGTTCTCTTGCTTTCAACGGAATTTATCTGTTTTGCTTGTTTGAGTTCCCAGCCATTCCGGTATATCTGGAAATGAGACAGCTTACTCATGCGCTAAAGCAGCAGTCCAAGATGGAACGCTTGATCACTTTCAAACTTTAGGAAGAGTCCTGGAACTCATATTGGAGTTCATCAAAATTGGTTAAAGGCAAATATTATGCCACTATCCAGCCAAATATTCCAAGACGACCCTGGTTTTGTCTTCAAATATATGCAAATCGCTCTGTAACATCTACTACTTCACGAATGGTCTTGGTCATTTGTGTTCCCCTGTACGCCGAGCGAAACTCCGGATCAGGGAGAATTCAATTTGTGTATGTGGCCTGGACGAAAGCACTGTTTTCCATATTATGTTCAACTGTCCCAAAATTTCCCATCCCATATATGACATTATGCCTTCCACTTTTCCTTCTCCTTTAAATGTTGAGTATTTGTTAACCCATGTACACAGTCCCTATTGTAAATTTAATCAGTAGTGAATGTCTTGTAAAAAGTGTTTATCATGTGTTGTATTGTGTTGTCCCTAACCGTTTTTTTTAGTGGTGGTGGTAAATGACTAAGGTGTCAATTATTTGTAGATTATCAAAATTTTGGTTTACAGCCACAGAAACCGTACAATCTCCTACGTGCCTTCTCCAATTAACGTGAGACTGGCGAAATTGTGCCTTGTCACACCTGAAAGACAGTTTTTAAAATAACAAGAAGAACTAGATAGCAAATAACCGTAACCCGTAAAGACTATAGTTATAACGGAGTTAATACTGAGTTTCTTGCCGGTTTCTTTTCAGTGGAATCAACTTTCCGATCCAATTGGTGTTACCAGTGGACTGAATAATAACGATTCAAAAGAGCCCTTTCTGATCCAACTTGAACATAGAATATTTTATTAGTTCGGTTGAAAACCATTGAATGAAAGACTCACCTGGACGTCCCTCATGAATTTATTACTGCAGAACAAGTGCACAGCGCTAAACTCTCTCACTTTGTCAAACTCAAAGAGGAGGACAGGTGGGTTTGGTCGTGAGTCATTCCTCCACCCCACCCAGGCCGAGCTCTTGGCTGCTTCCCGTATCTCATCCCCACCAAACTGCCCGTCCACCAGTTGCCCCAAACCGTTCCTCAAGTCCTCACCCCACTGCCCGTCGTATGTCATGTCGGTGAGCTCTACGCCATTGCTTCTTTTGTCTCCCTTCGGCATTGAATACGATACTATGCCAACTGTAAAGAAGAAATGGAAGCTCTTACTATTTACACTTATGTAACAATTTGCGAAATTCTTACATTCTGTTATGCTTACTAAAACATCATGTCTTGTTACATTGCAATTAACGACGACTAAACGTTTCATCAAGTCATATATTGTAAATGGGTTTTGCTTAATTCTAACAGTGAGAGCAGTTCGTAATTAGAATAGCTTGACCGGGAAATCATCACGTTCTCACAGAATAAATTTGCATTTCTTTACATGATTGAAGGAACCGTAATCCAAAGGGTTTGGGGAGCAAAGGACAAAAATCTTCAGCCATTGGAAGTTTTATAACTTTACATTGACTCACATGCAACTGGAGACATGTCTAAGTCAAATTGCGAAAGGCAGGCGAATAGCTAGTCTGTGGTCATAAGTGACGTCATTACTCTATGTCTGACTTAACCATCAAGTTGAGCATATTTCAAGGAAGAATATAAATGCTGTAAAAACAAAAATATATACGTATAATAAGTAGTACTTTTAAATATAAATTATGAACAGCCAAAGCCGGCCTAGATTAGACTTAGCATGCTAATTTATTGATATTACTATGTGGAAATTTGGCACCGTCCCTGGTGTGCCATCGGGACGAATTAATTCCAACGGCCCACTATACCTGTGGCTAAATATCAATTTGTCCGCTAATTAGCTACACTGTGTACTCCACTAATCCAGTTTAAATGATACGACAGGGCCAATTTGGAATTTGTTGCGATATTGATAACCTACTAGGCATTACTCGCCATGGATGTTGCTGACGAAGTTCAGATTATCCTTCCTTGATCATTCCATACATCAGTGGTTTGATAAAGGACCCCTGTAGACGGCTTTGTTATGTGACGTATGGTATCTTGATTAAAGAAGACAGGTTCGAATCCTGGGCTGTGGTACCTTTAGACAAACATATACTGTGTTTATGGCGAAGGAGCAATTAAGGGGTATGTGGAGCCTGAATTGTAAGGACAAACGCCTCAAAATTCTTCCTTCTTTCGTTGCTGATAGGTTTTAGCTTACATCTTGGACTGGTAGGATTCTTCGGCCCTCCCAGCAAAAGTTTGTGTTCTGGCACGATGCTGTGTAGAAACCATAAGAAATGAATTGCCTCTTACCATCTTAGATTGTATCGTCACTTACTATTAAGTGTGATCGTAATCAAACCCTATGCTGTCAGCAATAAAATAAACAAAATCCTAGGCTCCAAAACTAATCCAAACAATTCAAGTAGGCTCAAAAAGCACGTTTGAATCGTCAGTAGACTGTCCGTTGGTATTAAATCTACCACCAGTTCGGAAAGTTGATTCCGCTGAGACGAAACCGGCAAGAAACTCATCGGTTACTCTTTTGCATGTTACATTGTCTGCAACTGGAATCAAGTCCAAACATCTTTGTCGCTTTGGTAACTGACGTTTTTAACGTATTTCTTAAAAATATGTGGAGACCTTGAGCTCTTTAACGTCCCACTGCTGGGCACAGGCCTCCTCACTTATACAAGAGAGGGTTATTAGAGCATAAACCCACCACGCCGCTCCACTGTGGATTGGCAGGCATAGTACACAAGTGCACTCTCTATTCCTTCACTCTCATAGGCCGATGTGACCGAAATCCGACACAATTAGAGAGAGATCAGACGCAGGACCGACGGCTTAACGTGCTCTCCGAGGCACGGGGCGAAACTCTATAGCGGTTTTTGAATTGAGTGATTCGGGTATCTTATCAAAAATGCGTATAGTCAACCCGACAAATGATTTTTGAACCTTCTCTACTATAAAATATGGCATTTTACAAATTTGTTTTATCATCCTATTTGTTATAAGTGGTCTATCGAATAGGCTCAGCTCCGCGGCTTACGCTGTTAATAGAATGGTATATTTCAGCTAATTTCACAGCATTATGTCATACGGTATTCTACTTTGGGGTAATGCTGCTGATATAGATGCCATATTTGTGCTGCAGAAAAGGGCCGTTCGTGCGATTTACAATATGGGTCCAAGAGAGTCGCTAAGAAACAAATTCAAGGCAGTTAACATAATGACAGTTCACTGCGTATATATATTAGAAAACTTGTTGTATGTACATAAAAACATTGACTCTTTTAATAAAAAGAGTGAATGTACATCATATAACTTACGAAACCAAAACAAACTTGTTATAAATTCTAGTAGGCTGCATAAGATTAACAACTCATTTAAGGGTAACTGTATACGTTTCTATAATAAACTCCCACAAGACGTTCTAGAGATGTCAGTTAATAAATTCAAAGTCTTTGTTTAAAGAAAGTACTCAGACGATAGAAACGCTTGGGAGTGAACGAATTGCTCTAATTTTTATTAAAATATAACTAACGTAACTTTTTTAAGCCGTTCTTGAGTACCATCATCAGACGTATATTAGAATCAGAGTGTGGAAAAAAAGATATAATTTGACGATTCAAAAGTGCTGTAATATGCCTACTTGAATAAAGATATTTTTGTTTTGATTCGTTATAAGTGTTATTCTAATCTTTGTTATAAGTGTTCTGGCCAGTGCCCACAAGTGGGACATTAATATGCTGTTACCTACTCGAAAGTTTTATAACAATGGGCGAAAGTTTTATAACGTAAGCCTCTACGGGGATATCTCTGAGTGATGACTCAATCCATTTTGTATTCTAAAAGCGCAGCCACACCTGCGTCTCAGATAATTTACTTTTATAGTGGCATAATAATGTAGGGATTGTTTATAGTTCATATCTAGTGCTTTGTTACCGGTTGGAATAACTTAAACAAGCTTTTATTAGCATCTTCTTTATGTTGGCATATAAAGCTTACTTCGTAAAGTGGGAATAATTTGCAAATTTACACCATTGACTATAATCTAAACATTCCCTATACAAGGTCAAGAAGAGAAGAAACCGACATGAAACTCAGCGTTACTTTCTGTTTAGCTTTCATGTGCAACTGGAATCAAACATCTTTGTCGCTTAAATGATCTTCGACATCATAATAGGAATATTATTGATATATTTCTTGAAGTGGATTTATTCTCTGTATTTAATTAGTAGATCAGGGGCAGCCAAATAGCGGCCCTAGAGTTGCAGCTTGACGAACCTTGGACTAAAGTATACTTATTTGACAGTTTGGATTTATTCTGAGTCTGTTAGATCAGGGGTAGCTAACTAGCGGCCCGTAAGCCTCTACGGTGTGGTCCGCAGGCATACAAATAAATGGCGGGAGACCCTCCTTGGGAGCTTCGGGCGGTAGTCCTCGCAGGTGTATATGAATCTAAACAAGCCGCGAGGAATAGAAGAACCGCCTGATTACGATGAGGTCCGTAGTGTCAGAGTACAAGCCGAAAGAACTCTGATCATGAGATGGAGGGAATATCTTGCGGTAGCAGGGGTAGCGACAGTGGAGGCGTTGTGCCCTGAGTTGGAGAAATGGCTGTCGCGGAAACATGGAGCGCTGTCATACAGACTGGTGCAAGTGCTCACTGGACACGACTGTTTCGGGAAGTACTTGCATCAGATTGCTGGCCGCGAGAAATCGTCTATTTGCCATGAGTGTGATGCTCCTGTGGATACGGCACACCATACCGTGGTGGAATGCCCAGCGTGGGGCCCTCAGCGACATCTTCTGGTGTCACTGATTGGAGTTGACCTCTCGCTGGCTTGCATAGTAAGTGCGATGGTCGCCAGCGAAGCAGGGTGGAGAGCCGTAGCCTCCTTTTGCGAGACTGTCATCTCGCTAAAGGAAGCTCGGGAAAGGGAGCGGGAGTTGGCTCCTGATGCCCCTGCAATCCGTCGCAGAAGGTTTGGGGGTAGAAGGCGTGGCTATGCGCGCCTCCTCCCACTGACTTGAAACTCGATTCGGCTTCATCCGGGACACCATATTGGATTGCGCAAGCGAGCCGCTGGTGTCCCACTTTAGGATGACGAGGGCCCGCTGGGTTTTAGTGGGTATTCTACTAGACAGTGAGTCCCACACTACCGACTAGTCGGAGTGCTTGTTTTACATATTCCGCTTGGGCGGTGTGCGTAAAAGCATTTCCCAGCGATAAAAAAAAGAAACAAAGAAGAAAGAAAGAAAATATCTTTATTTATAAATTATGCCACAAATCACAATATATTTTAGTACATTTTATAATACCCTGCGATGTGTGGCATAACCTAGACAATGGACCCAGCTCAGCATTTATGCTACACAGTCTGAAGACCATGTAGCGCTGATTTTCAGCTGGATCCCTTGCCCAGGTGCCATCACGAACGCAGCCCGATGTAACTTAATCTATCCTTATATACTATAAAAGGCATGCAAATAAAGATAAGTATAATGCATAAATGAGATTGATCTATTATTCTATCTTCTATAAGAAAAGGTTGCTGATCCGTGTACTACATCAACGGCAAAACCAAGGCAAGGTTCATTTTGTGATAATAAAAGCCTTGGCTTAAACCTTATTTTAAAGTAAGGCCGTAACTCCGTATAAAATGCCAGTCACATATATGAAGATGAGGCGGTTCTAAGGAAACACTGAAACAAGCTAGAATATGTTAATCACGAATGCAAATCATATTAAAGTGTTCAATCTGCAGTCATGTCCTACATTCCTGTGTGACTCGAGCATCACCTTAGATGTATTTAACAGTAATAAGTGTAAATTATTGTCAGTAACGTTATATTACAATACATTACATCAGTGACGTGTCGATATAACTTTCTCGATCCCGAAATCGCCTAGTCCTTACACTCGCGTTACAAAGCCGCATGGGACGGCTCAGATTCATTCAATAACAACATGATACATATAAATATCTGACATGATATCTGGTCTAGTGATATTTTCTCAATATTTGCCCGAAGTTGGGAGGTTGGCGGTGTGATCCAACCCCGTGTCTCGGAGAGCACGTTAAGCCGTCGGTCCTGCGCCTGACCTCTCTCCGGTCGTGAATCATTAAAAAAAAACAGACACTACCAACTATTTGACACACACACACGCCCTACTCTTTTGTCAATAGCTGATATTGTCAATCAATCAATCAAATCAAATTCTGATGTTTTACGTAACTTTAGTATTGTTGACTGCCTCATTGGTCTAGTGGTTTGCATGTTCAACTACAGACATGAGGTCCTGGGATCGAGTCCCGGGTCGGGCCAATTCAAAAATCGACATTGAAAGAAAGAAAGAAAGATGGCAGTGTGATCCACCCCCGTGCCTCGGAGAGCACGTTAAGCCGTCGGTCCTGCGCCTGATCTCGGGATTTCCGTCACATCGGACTATGAGAGTGAAGGAATAGAGAGTGCACCTGCCAATCCGCACTGGACCAGCGTGGTGGGTCCATGCTCTAAAAACCCTCGCTCCTCGGAATGAGGAGGCCTGTGCCCAGCAGTGGGACGTTAATAGGCTACTACTTCCTTACTGACATATAAATATCGCGTCTAAACAAAGAAAGGTGAGCATCCTTTCCTTAAAAGTGCAAGCCTTTGAATAGCTCTTTTGTTTTTGAAGAATTCGGCGTGACAATAAAGAATAATCATTTCTTTCTGATGATGGACAGGAAATTACGATGATTTTGCTTACTATGTGAAAATTTCGTTACATAGATACATATAAAAAGCTTGACTGACTGACAAAATACTCTTTATTAAAACAGGCTCTAAAAGCGATTTTGAATGGTCAGTAGTCTGCCTGTTGGTAACAAATGTACCGCCGGTTCGGAATGTTGATTCCGCTGAGAAGAAACCGCTAAGAAACTCAGCGCTTACTCCTTTTAATATATTTTTGTAGGTTACAATGTTTGCGAATGGAATCAAGTCCAAACATTTCTATCGCTTTTTGACAATATAATGTGGACACAAATTCAAAATTATTTGCGGTATCTTATTAAAAATGCGTATGCTTAGCCCGATAAATGATTTCTGAACCTTCTTCACCTGATCGTAATGGATGATACAGTCAATTAAAGAATCGCGATAGTCTAATCTGAAGTAATTCACCTATTGTGATTGTTACAAAGCATCGTACGTCTTAAATGTTAGGGCAACGAGCCATGACCGAAGCCTCACACCATTCCAGACTCCAGACATATCATAAAATGTATTTGCCTAAACTTTTCCTGTTCCAAGAGGCCCTAGTATGCTAGGAGCTTATCCTTATATAAATAAAAAAATTAACAAAAAAAGAACCGCCTTCAAAACAAACTTTTACAAATATATCAATATGCTTTAAAAAGTAAAATATAATTGCGTATTCTCTTTTAGAGTTCTTCGTATTTTTATATTCGGAGTCGGCGTCAGCGAAGGTATGTGTGTCCCGCGTGTCCACTTAGCAGCTCCAGCGCCGCTCGCCTGCAGCTTTTATATGGAGGTATCTTGGCTGACACCGACTCCAAATATAAGAATACGAAGAACTCAAAGTTTGTTTTGAAGGAGGTTTTGGATTCCCATACATCATAGACAAATCTATGATGAATGGCAATATTTTGATAGATGGGAAACAATTGGAAGAGGTGAAAGAATTTTATACTTGGGATCTAAATTTACAAAAGATGGAACATGTGAAAGTGATATTGAAAGGAGAGTGAATGCAGGGAATATGGTACATGGTGCTATGCACGCCTTTATGAATAGCCAGATGGTGTCTCAAAAGGCCAGACTGGCTGTGCATGCAGGAGTGTTGGTGCCAACACTTATGTATGGTAGTAAGATGTAGTGACTAAAATTGAGAAAGATAAGCTTAGATGGTTTGTGCATGTTGAGAGAATGAATGAAAGGAGACTGACACAAAGGATTTACGAGACAAGAGTGAATGGGAAAATTGGAAAGGGAAATCCAAGGCGAACGTTCCTGGATCAAATCAGGGCATTTTAATTAAGGGCCACGTCAAGAGTACTCTTAACCGACGAACTTGTATGAAAGGTTTAATGAGAATGAAAGAAGCGAAGGAGATATACAAGGATCGTGGCAAGTGGAAGGATGTTGTCTCTGCCTATGTATGTATGTATCGTCACAGCCGGCATCGAACCCGGAACCTAATTCTCGTACGTTAGAGGTTTGTTATTTTGCCATCCCGCTATCATCAGTCTTCTATATGGTCATATATTCAGCCAAAAACCATACCTTTACTGTAAGCGGTTGAGGAGTTCCATTGATCATCATATTTAACTACGACAATCACTTGATCATACCGAAGTTACGGTAGGTGACTCAAACATCCGGAGATCTTATAAATGATTCTGCCAAGTATCGTTAATTTGCTCCTAAGCACTGAAGAGTTCCGTCACTTTGTCATGGATCCCACGATCAAAACCTATCAACCTAACCTAACCAAACTATCATCAAACAGCCCCTAAAGTATATCCTTTCCAACAAAAAAAGAATCATCAAAATCGGTTGGCGTGATCTTGAGCTATTCGTGCATTTGTCTCGCACATGCTTACGCAAATTTAACACTTATCCTGGTTTCTCATGGATGCCATCATCAGAACTGGATTTAAAAACAATGGGACCCTAGGACAAGCACCACCTTTCATATAAAAAAAAAATCAACTAGATCGATTCACCCAGTCGAAATATAGGAGGTAACAAGGATAAAAAAGGAAAAAATACAGAAGAATTGATAACCTCCTCCTTTTTTTGAAGTCGGTTAACGAGAAGTAATAGGTAAGTAGTATTTTTGAAATATAGGCGAGTAATTTCAAACATGGGCACTACAAACATCCGATAACAATATATTGAACGCCATTAGCGTTGTTTCGTGACGTCTGTACCGTACAAAGGCTTGTTTAACCTCAGACTTCGATGGAAAACCTCAGAAAAATGTGTAGAAAGAAGTAGACGTATGATTAGGGGAACAATTTGCAACGTTTTCCCGTATAATGGCTCGCATGTGCTGATGGGGAGCGCGATACAACAGTTCTAGGTATTACTAGAGTAAAGCCACATTCCTATGGTGCTTTGAAACCAAGGGTATAATAATTAACAAAATTTATGATTACAGATTGATTCTGAGACGTGGTCGCTGACTATGGACCTCATGCGGAAGCTCAGAGTCATTCAGCGTGCGATGGAGAGGGCTATGCTCGGAGTTTCTCTACGCGATCAAATCAGAAATGAGAAGATCCGTAGCAGAACCAAAGTCACCGACATAGCCCTACGAATCACGAACCTGAAGTGGCAATGGGCGGGATACATAGTCCGAAGGACCGATGGACGTTGAGGCCCGAAGGTGCTGGAATGGTGACCCCCAACAAGGTGGACCGACGAAATAATAAGGATCGCTGGTAGCCACTGGAGCCAGGCAGCGCAAGATCGGGCCTTGTGGACGTCCAGACAACAAAATAAATAACTGGTCAAGTACTGATGGGAACATATAATGTCATTGTATCCTAAGAGCGTGGGGTTTTCTGCATGAAAATTGTAACTAAATCTGCATTTCTTAAAGAAACCAGTGAAAAATTACAACGATTAATATCTAGCAAGTCGTTATATGGGTGACTGAGATATAATCTTGATACGTGTCTCGATAGCTCTTGAAGTGACACTTCTTTATGCGCGTGAGGGTAAAGGTTAGGTAGTTTAAATATTTAATCATTTAATATACCGTTTTTCATAAATTCCCTTTTATTTGAAATTCGTCAACTGAGATTTTAATAAATTATATGTATTTAATTTTCGACACTTTTAATATATTAATGACAATTAAATTATAATAATATACCTTCTTCCCCCCCCCCCCCTTCCCCTCTAAGTCTCGGAAATCTAAAGTATTACATTTGTATAAATATAAACAAGACAATGATTAAAACAAATACCATTTAACACCATTGATATCGATTGTACATCTAAAAATAATTTTAAAAAATTGGTCAAAATAAAGTCCTGAATATATTACTTCACATAATAACACACACACACAAGCACACACGCAAATATACACGCACGGAGAATCAGCTGTGACTGTTTTTAAAATTCTGTAATTGGCATAAGATTTGTTAATTCGTTTTCTACATAAATAGAAGTCTGCCAAAGAAGTTTCACTTCTGACACGTGTACTATGTACGCACGCACTTTTTTGTTGGTTTCATTCCGAAATGCAGAGTGACATGGATAATAGCATACAGAGCACACCACGCTTTTAGAGTAGCGACACTAAGAATTATTGTCTACTTTTTCTTTTCGAACCCTGTTTCTGCAAAACAATTCTTGATTTGTAGTTATAGGTGGCTTTTATATTATTTAAATATTTCTGCCGCTTTGAGACTAAGTTTAAGATAATGACATAGTTATTACTCGTCACCACAACAAAGTTAAGAGGGTGGCTTTACATCAATTATGAAAATTTATTATCATACGTAAGAGGCAATAACGGGCATTGGGGACCTCACAGGGAGACAAAATGTTCATGACCCAATTAATTATTACAGCCATCCGTCCATTAGTTTAGTTATTGTATGAAAGGTTTCCTTTCTTTTATATATAACTAGCAAACGGCCCTGGCTTCGTACCCATGAAGTTCTAGTATTATCTATTCGAGTAAGCTAAGACTTGCGAAATGTATAACAGATTTAAATAAAAATAATAAAAAAGCTGTTGTTTTTTCCGAACTCCTTTCATCACGCCTCACTCCCTTCGGGGTAGTCAGAGACAACGTCCTTCCACTTGCCACGATCCTTGCATATCTCCTTCGCTTCTTTCACTCTCAGTAAACCTTTCATACAAGATCGTTGGTATACAACCCCCTTATTTAAAATGTCCTGGATTTGGTTCAAGAACGTTCGCATTCACCCTTGACTCATAAATCCTTTTTGTCAGTCCCCTATCATTTATTATCTCTACATGCCCAAACCATCTAAGCATACCTTTCTCGATTTTAGTCACTACGTCTTCTTTGATACCACAACGTTCTCTTATCACACTATTTCTTACTCTGTCACTCAGTTTTAATCCACTCATGCTTCTCAACGCTCTCATCTCTATCGCATTTATTTTACTTTTGTGATTCTTCTGCCATACCCAACTTTCACTACCATACATAAGTGTTGGCACCAACACTCCAGCATGCACTGCCAGTCTAGCCCTTTGAGACACCATCTGGCTATTCATAAAAGCATGCAGAGCACCATTTACCATATTCCCTGCATTCATTCTCCTTTCGATATCACTGTCACATGTTCCATCTTTTGTAAATTTAGATCCCAAGTATACAAATTCTTTCACCTCTTCCACTTGTTCCCCATCTATCAAAATATTGCCATTCATCATAGATTCATCTGTTTCAAAAAGCATAACTTTCGTTTTGTTTACATTCACTTCCATTCCTTTTCCTTTCAAAGCTTCATTCATAATGTTTACCATCTCCTGTAGCTCGTTAGCGGATGACGCAAGTATTACTTGATCATCAGCGTAGAGTAAACATTTGATGAGTAATTCTCATACTTTCTTTTAAATCTGTCAAACAGTTATCCATGAATAGGTTGATCAGCCATGGTGACGCAACAAATCCCTGTCGTACCGTTTATTGTGACACAAGCACTAGAACCCTCATAGAGAGGCTTCAATGCCTGAATCAGATTACCTCTCACCCCATACGTAGATGACGTTGACCACAGCTCATTCCTCACCACTCGATCATAGGCCTTTTCTAAATCTATGAAATTGCAATAAACCTTTCTTTAATAGACAGGAACAGCCTAATTTAGCAAAGCTTGTTTTATATTGCAGGTTCTATGAGACATATTCTTGAACTAAACGGTAATGCGTTGGTGGTATCTATAACAATTTTCAACTTCTATTTTATCCCTTTCTAGATATATTTTCAGGGTAAATGTAACATATGATCGCCTCAGAGGTCCCATTCGTCTATTAGTTCAGACGTTAAGGTGTAAAGCAATGGGAGAATTCTGAAATACCTAAAAGTTGCAAACTTAAAAACTGGAGAACTGATAACGGACGGGGACGATATTATTCCTCACTACAATGCCATTTCATTACTAGAAGGTCGTTAAATGATGAAAACTAATTAAAAAATACGAGGGAAAACTCGGAAAATAGTGTCCCCTGACATTGTGAAAAATTGGAGATAATTTTTCGTATTTTTATCCGTTTGCAATCGAGTTTTGAAATATTTATAGGGAACAGCTAAAAGTGATTATACATTATTCGTCAGTTTTTACAAGCAAAAGGAAGCAGCAGCCTAATAACGTCCCATTGCTGGGCATAGATCTATAGATAGACTTATAAGCCACCAACGCCCACAGTTTGGAAGTTGAATTATGGAACCCACTAACGACGATGTCGGCGGGGAGCCCCTATTCTATGCTTCTTCTCTCTCTTATACTCCGACATATATATTTTATAACTGTTATTTTTTAATAAAACACACACTAATTCCCTTAAATTACTAAATTTCACCAACAAACACAAATTAACTCACAAATACACTCACTAACTCCTCCTAAGTACATAGCGAATATCTCAGTTTTTCCTTTTCATTGTTTCTATATTCTTACTTCTTAATATCTCTGTTATTTCAAATAGTAGTAGTAGCAGCAACCCATTAACGTCCCACTGCTGGGCACAGGGCTCCTCACTCCGAGGAGCGAGGGTTTTTAGAGCATAGACCTACCACGCTGCTCCAGTGCGGATTGGCAAACATAGTACACAAGTGCACTCTCTATTTCTTCACTCTCATAGTCCGATGTGACGGAAGAATCCAACACGACCGGAGAGAGATCAGGCGCAGGACCGACAGCTTAACGTGCTCTCCGAGGCACGGGGGTGGATCACACCGCCAACTTCCCAAATTCGGGCAAATATTGAGAAAATCTTAATAGAAAACGCAATGTTGATATTTGAATTGGCCCGACCCGGGACTCGAACCCAGGACCTCATGTCTGTAATCGATCATACTAACCACAAGACCAATGAGGCAGTTATTTCAAATATTATATAGTAATTTATGTAATCGGTAATTGGTCTTATTTTAAGTATACTTTTTTGTAATCACTTGTTTAATTAATAAATAAATGTTTGGACTTGATTCCACTTGCATGCAGAAGCAAAATATTACACATTGTCTTATAGATTGCCTCATACAATGCCCGACATGTGTTGTAATGATGCAATTGACACAAGATATTTTTTCTTAGCGTCTCTCTTTCTTCTTACTTATATGTCGGAGTGCAAGAGTCTGTGGAGCTCGGGTCCGTGTGTAANGAGTAGCGGTCGATCGGAACAGTCAACTGTTGAAACTGTCGCGTTCCTAGCTATTAGTGTTAATGAGTTTGTGTAAATTGATATCGGGAACATTAAGTGATTGAACATTATAATCCGAGTTAATTAACAAAGTGTTTGAATGCACCAACATTACCCACAAACGCCCACAGAATAAGAAATTAAATAATGCTTGGACATAGATCTCCTTCCTTATAAGCCACCAACGCCCACAGTTTGGAAGTTGAATTATGGAACCCACTAAGGACGATGTCGGCGGGGAGCCCCTATGCTATGCTTTATGCTTCTCCGTTCTCTCTTATTCTCCGACATACATATATGTAAATATTTATATATGTATGTGTTTGTATATTATTGTAGACTGCCTACCATATTTCATACTAGGATTTCCATTCCAAAGGTTGCCTGGAAGAAATCGTTAGGTAGCAATAAGGCCACCTCTTGTACTCCTGTTTCTGTAATTGTGTATACTTAGTCTAGCCCAAAATAAACAAAATATTACATTTTAATTTGGAATCTGTCATTTTTATATGATTGCGATATTTAAATGGAGTGGGGTTAGAAGGAGAACAGAATCGCTGTGGTTGCTATAAAGAAGGTATGGAACCAATGCAATTTTTAAAACTCTCCATAAGCTTGGTATCAGTAAAATGTTTAATTAATATCTACAAAAAATTCTGGGATACCATATATCCTACTACTGTAGTTATGCCACTATAACTGCTTTTCAAAACTTATTAAAAGTGTCGACAATAATCAAACCATATTATTCATATCACTGTATTAATCCTTAGCCTATTAAATGATATTTTATTAAAGACCGTTTCAAAACCTGTAAGATATTTTAAAAGTAAACTTTTTTTTAAAATCATCCAGATAGGACATCCATTCAAAAGATAGAACGAATTTAGAAATGTCAATCGCAAACTAAATCTCGAGTCGAACTGCAAAACATCAAATGTGTTGCTGAAGAGCACAGAAGACGAAAGTACGTCAAATGTTGTGTATGGGGATGGTTTGAGACAACAAAGTTCTACAAATCTCTTCTCTTATGTTATAGAAGAGAGGATTGCATTTGCAATTTTTATTTCTAACAACGAATTTTTAAAAAGAACGTTGAGTATAAAATAAGAGGTAGTAACTAAAGCTGACAAAGGTATGCTTAGATGGCTTGGGCACGTAGAGAGAATGAACGAAAGGAGACTGACTAAAAGGATTTGTGAGTTAAGATAGAATGAGAAAGTTGGAAACCTAAATAAGGGCCAGGTTCAGAGTACTCTAAACCGACGAACTTGTATGAAAGGTTTAATGAGAATGAAAGAAGCGAAGGAAATATGCAAGCATCGTGGCAAGTGGAAGAACGTGACCTCTGCCTGAAAGAATGTATGTTAGGTAGAGAATACTCGCACTATTGCACTATCGAAGTTCCCCAACAGAAGCCTGATATTCTATTTCCAGGAGTAATTTGTATTTTTGGCACTAAACCTGCCCAATTATCTTTAATGTGTTAATCCATCTCACTCTCCCCGCGAGTGTCCGGACTGCCATAACCAAATATATAAAACTTTAGTTTTTATTTAAAAAGATTTGTGAGTTAAGATAGAATGAGAAAGTTGGAAACCTAAATAAAAGCCAGGTTAAGAGTACTCTAAACCGAGGAACTTGTATGAAAGGTTTAATGAGAATGAAAGAATCGAAGGAAATATGCTATAATAGGTACAATGAGATCTCTGTTTGTGACAGAAAAAGATCTGACCACCCACGTAAAGGTGCACGTACGAAAAAGGTGGTCAAAGCAGTAAGGGAAAGAATTCGAAGAAATCCTGTCCGAAAGCCAAAGATTTTATCTCGGCAGATGAACATAGCACCTAAAACCAAGTCGCGTAGTATAAAACATGACTTAGGACTTACAGCCCATGAGAAACGCACTGGTCCCTTCTTAGTTCAATGTTCAAAGCTCTAAGAAAGCTTCCCAATTAGAAGACAGAGTGCAAAGTGGGCATTATGCGACTTCAGTGATTCATTGGTGGGATATTAGCTATGAAAGAGTGGCTGAGCCATACTTTTGTGAAAAAGGTATCATAATATCGGCACTAGTGCATCAAGATACCAAGATTGTGAAGTCCTTCAACAAACACCATGTTCAATAACCAAGAATGATACTTCCAGCAAGAATCATAAAGCTCAGTCTACGCAGTTTTGATCTAGTGCCAATTTTAATCCCCTGGATTATGATCTCTGGTTAGTTTTAGAGAGTACGGCTTGCCCTAAGACAGTGAAGAATTGATAACTGGCTGATTAAAGGACTGTATTGGACACCACTTCGAATAGGCTTTTTATATTTATGTATTAAAATAACAAAACTCTTTCTTTCAGTATGCCAAGATTAGACTATCTATCTATCTCTTCAAGACTGATTCCATCAAAACATCATTCACAGAAATATGAAGCTTTCAAACGGTTGAGTCCACGTTGACTTATACCCTATTGATTTTCGTTTAAGATAACAGAGAGGCTTTTACTGGCTTGATAGCATGGTGGTGGTGTGTTTGTAATCACAATGTGAATATTTCAGTAGTTTTCGTTTCGACTCAGTCGTTTTTTCATCAAATTAAACAGGGTTCAAACTAGACTAGTCTTTATTCACTTTTTAAACGTCTAAAACACTTTTTTCCTTATACTATTTTCAATGTACGACAATAATGAACGACAAACTCAGTGGGTTGTCCTTTTTAGTCCCATCATCATTTCAATATAATTATTAATATATTTTACATCGATTAGAGCAATTCAGCCACTCCCAAGCAATAAAAGATTTCCACAGCATCCATAATTAAACGACAACTAATTTATCTCTTGCAAATTATAATCAATACAGGCTAAATGTACGTAAATTAAAAACCTATCTTGACATATCCAATGTGCCACTGATGATGGTATTAAACAACGACATACTATGTAAAGTTTTTTTTTTAAATCTTAATTTAAAGGAGCTTAGTCCCAGAAGGACTAAGTCGCTCCCTACAGTCCTCTATTCAAAATACACTACAAGTAAATTATAAACTACTGACGATACACACTACGAAGTCCTTTTTTATACAGCCGCAACAGGGCCCTGACCTCCTCTGTTAAAGGATGCCCTAGGGCACTGTTACAGCCGCCAACCTCTCGGAGTGCTGGAAACCGGCACATAATCTCCTGTCGTTGCGACTCGTTTCGAACACATTCCATCAAAATGTGGTAAAGCACTATGTAAAGTTACGAGGGTTCATCGCGCCTTGTACAGAGAAGAGCCTACAAACTCATTCAGTTCTCCATTGTCTCATCATCATTGCAATAAATATTATCTTATGATTAGAGCAATTCAATCACTCCCCCTTTTTATCGTATAAGTAATCATTTGTCGTATTAAATTGGCTTTATGTAAAAGTGAATCGTCGTCGTCTCAACCAATGGACTGCTGGACAAAGGTCTTAATGAATTCCAAGGGGCCCGATCTTGCGCCGCCTGATGTGATCGGTCCACCTGGTGGGGGGTCTGCCAACGCTGCGTTTTTCGGGCCCCAACGTCCATCGGTTCTGCGAACTATGTGCCCTGCCCACTGCCACTTCAGCTTTGCAATTCGGTAGTCTACGTCGGTAACTTTAGTTCTCCTACGGATCTCCTCATTTCTGATTTGATCACGTAAGGAAACCCCCTCTCCATTGCCCGCTGAGTGACTCTGAGTCTTCTTTCGAGCCCCATAGTCAGCGGCAATGTCTCGAAACCATATGTAATCGCTGGCAACAAGCACTGTTCGTAGACCTTGGTACTGAACGCTGCCCATCCGAGTTGGATTCGGCGGTTGGCCTCTTTTTCAAAGTTGAACCTACCTAATTGGATCGTGTGTCCCAGGTAGATGTACTCGTCTACAACTTCGAGTGCTGAGTTCACAACGGTGACCGGGTGGGGCAAAACATGGATGTTCGACATGATTTTTGTCTCATCCATAATAAAAGTGAGTAGCAGTTATTAACAGCTCACTCATAGGACAGAGAGATTTCAGAGCATTAACCTGCGAATCCACTGCTACATGTCCTGTTCCTTCGCTTTGAATCGTCAATAGGTTTTTCCATTGTCTGTTCTATGTAAGACTAATTATAGTATTAAAGAACTGCTTAAAATCCACAGGTTATGACATCAATTATCCATTTTTTATTAACATCATTACATTATTCACTTTGATTAGGAAAAACATTCGCTCTTAGGGTTTTCATCGTCTAAGATCTTTCAAATTATAGTATGCTTCTTAAGTACTTTCTTTTAATTAAGGCTCTAAATATACGTCTTCCGAGAGTTTGTTATAGAAACTTATATAGTTTCTGTATCTTTAAATGTTTATTTTATGTAATAGGAGCAGATCGTCAATAAAAAGGGTTCCTGTGTAAATGGTTAAAGTGATACGAAGATCTAGCATGAAAGAATTGTGGCTTTTAAAAAGTTTTTAACACAAAATCTAAAATGTGGGACAATCTAAAATGGTAGAAGACAAACCCAAAAGTATTTCCTGTCCCGAATTGAAGCTGGAACTGGGGATATTAATGAGTACTAGAGTATGTAAGCTTACCGCTCCAATAGCATCCATAAAGCTCGACCCTCATGCAGATAGTGCGGCGGTGGGTGCTGTAGGGGATGAATCGAACTTTCGAAGCCCATATCGGCGGGTCCAGGTGATTTTTCTTCTCCAAATACGTGTTTGTATTCCCCGTCAGAACCTGTTAAATAGACAAAATGTAAATAGTAGAAATAAAGTTAGATATTGAATCAATAACAAGCTTCGACTATGTAACTAAGCAAGACTTAATCGGAAAGCAATGTGGCACTTTTGTCATTGAAAAGGGCGACGAAAGTACGAACTTTCGATACAGGTATGATAAAAAGTTAAATAGACGATAATTTTACATGATGAAGCTTTCCCTTCTGTCGTGTGCTCTTTATGTAATGTTATTTGTGTTTACCTCTTGTCCATCAGAAGCACGATAACGGATCCATTTCCCCAGCTTAGGCCTCCAGTATTCCAGGACGTAGGCCTCCGTGTACTCCACCCCCTCCCCATTGCCGAAGCGACCCTGAGTGGCGGCGGCAGTGATAACGTGCACCGTGTGAAGGTTGATTTCAAGCCACTCCGTGGACTCCGTGGTGACCTGGAACTTCGGACACCACGCGCCACCTCTGATCTCTTGGTTCAATCTGTTGGCAAAAAATATATGATAAAAAAAACTTATAATGTCATATTTATTTCAGAAATCATTAGTCGGGTAGAGCATATGCATCTGCATTTTTAAACGACTTCAAAAAAAGGAGGAGGTTATCAATGTATGTTACCTAGGTTAACTGTCGTAGGGTATTTTATCCCAGTTCTGATGATAGCATCCATGAGAAAACCGTATAAGTCTTAAATTGGCATTATGTGTGGGACAAATGGACCAATAGCTCAAGATCACGCCAACCGATTTCAATGATTCGTTTTTTATTGGAAAGATTATACTTCAATGGTTGTTTGATGATAGTTTGGTTAGGTTATGATCATGGGATCCCTGACAAAGTAAGGGAAGTCTTCAATTCTTAGGAGCAAGTTAACGATACTCGGCAGAATATATAACTATCTGTAGACAAATGGCAATCAGCTTGCGTTTGTCACTGCATTGCAATATTTATAAAGTGTTTTATGAGTGAAGCGGTGGTAGCAGAGTGTGTGGGGGGGGGGGGNGGGGGGGGGGGGGGGGGGGGGGGGGGGGGGGGGGGGGGGGGGGGGGGGGGGGGTGACAGGTAAACTGAAAGACTGGTGATAGCGGGGTGGCTAAATAACCGGCCTGTTACATATTAGGTTGCGGGTTCGATACCAATGTAAATTTCTCTTTATAGTTGTTTCATTTAATCGGTGCTATGGCATATGATATATTTATATATAATAAAAAAGCATATTACAATGTTGGAGATTATATAAGCGATAAAAGTATTTGGACTTATTTAAAACCAATTTTCCTGTCGAAAGAGGTGTTCGACAGGGATGTGTTGCGTCACCATGGCTGTTCAACCTTTTCATGGATAAATGTTTGACAGATTTAAAAGAAAGTATGTATGGGTTAAGAATGAATGAATTACTCATCAAATGTTTACTCTACGCTGATGATCAAGTAATACTTGCGTCATCCGCTAACGAGCTTCAGGAGATGCTAAATATTATGAATGAAGCTTTGAAAGGGAAAGGAATGAAAGTGAATGTAAACAAAACGAAAGTTATGCTTTTTGAACGAGATGAATCTATGATGAATGGCAATATTTTGATAGATGGGGAACAAGTGGAAGAGGTGAAAGAATTTGTATACTTGGGATCTAAATTTACAAAAGATGGAACATGTGAAAGTGATATCGAAAGGAGAGTGAATGCAGGGAATATGGTAAATGGTGCTCTGCATGCTTTTATGAATAGCCAGATGGTGTCTCAAAGGGCTAGACTGGCAGTGCATGCTGGAGTGTTGGTGCCAACACTTATGTATGGTAGTGAAAGTTGGGTATGGCAGAAGAATCACAAAAGTAAAATAAATGCGGTAGAGATGAGAGCGTTGAGAAGCATGAGTGGATTAAAACTGAGTGACAGAGTGAGAAATAGTGTGATAAGAGAACGTTGTGGTATAAAAGAAGACGTAGTGACTAAAATTGAAAAAGGTATGCTTAGATGGTTTGGGCATGTAGAGAGAATGAATGAAAGGAGACTGACAAAAAGGATTTATGAGTCAAGAGTGAATGCGAAAGTTGGAAGGGGAAGACCAAGGCGAACGTTCCTGGACCAAATCCAGGACATTTTAAATAACGGCCAGGTCAAGAGTACTCTAAACCGACGAACTTGTATCGAAGGTTTAATGAGAATGAAAGAAGCAAAGGAGATATGCAAGGATCGCGGCAAGTGGAAGGATGTTGTCTCTGCCTACCCCGAAGGGAATGAGGCGTGATGCTATGTGTGTATGTAAAACCAATTTTACCAATGGGCAGACTATTAACGATTGAAGTGCTTTTTTAAACCTACTTCAATATAGAATATCTTGATTGTGATGTTGAAGAGTTTGTTTAACCTCAGAAACAATCCGTTTAAATTATTCCCTACTTTGGCATCGGATAGCCCATTTGTCGAGATTATTTGTCAAAATATTGCATATATTAAGAAAATTTATTCCTTTTGAACACTTCTGTTGCGTGAAAATGCGATAGCATACGTTGACCTGGCTTTTAGTAATCAAATTTGTTGTTATGGTTTCTTCGGCAAGTACTTGCACCAGGTCGTTGGCCGCGAGGAAACGCCCGCCTGTCATGAGTGTGGTGCTCCTGTGGACACGGCGCACCATACCCTGGCGGAATGTCCAGCGTGGGCACCCCAGCGGCATACCTTATTGTCGCTGGTTGGAGGAGACATTTCATTGGAGAGCATAATAGGGGTAATGCTCTCCAGTGAAGTTGGGTGGAGGACGGTTGCCTTCTTTTGCGAGACCGTCATCTCGCTGAAGGAGGCAAATGGGAGACTAAGGGAGCAAGAGGCTGAAGCTCTACCTAGCCGTCGGAGAAGACTTGGTGGCAGAAGTCGCACTTATGCGCTTCATGTTTCTCCCTATTGAGTGATAGGTACTCGTGGTCGGTGTCATCCGGGTCACTAGAGTGGAATGCAGCTAGGGAACCTCTAGTGATCTCACTCATGGATGAGGAGGGATCCGCTGGGTTTTAGTGGGTATTCTGTAATCTGTGAGTCCCACACTCCCGATTAGAAAATCTTTCATCGGGGTGCGTAAAGGCATTTCCCAGCGCAAAAAAAAAAATCAAATTTGTTACCCCTCAACTTGTTTTTTTACCATAACTAATACAAATAAAGTGCCCTGAAACCCTAAACCAGCTAATAGTTAGCACTGTAGCAGTTAGGTAATCATAGATGTCGTCTGTACCTTCTCTTTTAATCCAATTACATAAGGAGAACTCAACAACGTAAATACTTTCATATAGATAAATCGAGCAGCTGTAGTCTGCCACAGTTGCTCCAATAAAAACATTTCCTTTTAAAGGCTCATCGAATTGTAACTAACGCGACATCCTCAAAGAGATGGCAAGTGATATCACACGTGAAAACCGCAAACCTAGAATTGATTTGAACAGCAAGGATCACGTAACAACTGTCGTCAAACATTTATAAGGTGTCGATTATTTTTGAAGGGATCCAGACTACCTTTTCATAGTTGGTCCTGCTTTAGACTATAATATAACTTTTGTTAAAAAGAAGTCGGTTTATGTGAAATGCTTATCCTCTAAAGACATCTTCAAAACCTTTGGTGCAAGACGATTTTTAAGGTTAGGTTAGGTTTTTAGCTTTTATGTAGCTTGTAAACGCAACAGACGTAATAAAACTTAACCTAATCTTGAAAATAGGTTTTCAAATCTTTTCTACAAATAATACAAAATAAGAATTAACCAAATCACGCCAGCCGTATTCAAATTTTAGCGAAATTAACGAACAGCAATACATTTTTGTGTATATAATAATAATAATAATAAAGATCTTTATTCGCAAATAAAATGTGTTGTAGGATAAAAACATATATAATATAACATTTCTGCGAAAAGGCGAAAAACTCAGCTCGAAGCTGCTTTTAAATACGTATGCTGCCAATTAGAGTAAAATATTTTAAAAGTAAACAATAAAACAGAAAAATCTAAAGCTTCACATAGCTTAAATAGTACGGAATAAGTAATAAAATAAGTAGATAATAACAAAAAAAAAAAAACATAAAAAATTGCGTACATGGACTGTGGTTTAATTTACTCCAGCTTAAGAGAGATGGTTCTAAGAGTTCGGACGCCAAACACTTGCATAAAATTAAAAAAATTATATAGATATAGATCAATACCGTGATTTTTGAAGAGCATTTAACGTGAGTAAATTGAAGTGGTCCGTCTAAACATTCGTATTTTTACCACTTGGATACGTCTCAGTGCCTTCATGCTTTCATTCATGTACTAGAGAAACATTTGGGTTAAGGATAACTTTAAAAGCTGACCTGTTACAACGTGAGACATCATTAACACAGGGCGAACAGCATTTCAGACACGCGCGCTCCTCTGAACATGAAGGGAACATGTTATATGTTATAAAAGACACATTTGCCATTGCACGAAGGGATTTCAAAGAGCCCTATGAGAAATTTTAATTTCATTTCTCAAAGTACTATATCTTAGTAAATGTGTTATATGAATGACTTAAAGGAAACCAAAGTTACGTTGAGCATGTCTACATATAAACTAAAGGAGAAGATTTATAAGACGATCGNTGTGAAAGAGGATATGTGTATTAAGGATGTGAATGTAGAAATGACAGCAGATAGAGTGAAGTGGCGAAAGGAAACATGCTGTGCCGACTCCACCTAGTGGGATAAGGGCAAGAAAACAAAACACAAAACAAACTAAATTTTTATTGTCAACATCGAGAAATAATAATATTTATTTGCAAGAATGTCAGTACATGAATAAGTCTTAAAATTATTATTTCCTTGTCTTAATTTCTGCATCATACAATCACAATATATAATGTCAGGTTAATTAATTACAATAATACTTGGTACTTATTTTCATGTCACTAAAGATATTCATTTATGTCCTAATACATTTTATTTAATAGAAATTTGTGCAGTTAAAAGTAAAAGTTTAAAAACCTCTTGCAGCTGATTAAAAATAATTATGGCCATGCAACATAGGCTACATCACAATCAAATGGATCCCATCGAACTATTAGAGTGAAGTAATAGAGTGTAATTGTGTTAGGTTCTAAAACTCTCCTATGAGTGAGGAAGCTTGTGCCCAGCAGTGGAACTACAATCGTCAACTGGATTACAATTATTGTCTTCTCTAGACTGCACTAGATTAACTAGATATTCTACGTGTTACTGGAGTTACTCTTAGTCCTGTAAATAATATGGAAACATTTGTTCCTAACGAAAGTTTAGGTCACAAAAGGTGTATATATAATTCAAATAAATTGGGTTAATAGTCTGGGAGATTTTGCAGTGATTGTGTTCCGATCCGATGGGCTAACCTGTGCTAAATAAAGAATTTGAAGAGAATCTGACTTTACTAAGTTAAGAAACACTCACATTTATATTTACAGTAATTGAACCGTGCAACTATGTCTACTTACACCTAAATGAGAGTGTTAAATTATGGCAAACCAGACGCCGTGCCTCTGCTTCTCACATCTTTGACAATTTCTAAGATATCCATTTTAACATACATATATAGCGAGACAACATCCTTCCACTTGCACAAGTTCGTCGTTTTAGAGCACTCTTGACCTGGCCCTCATTTAAAATATCCTGGATTTGGTCCAGGAACGTTCGCCTTGGTCTTCCCCTTCCAACGTTCGTATTCACTCTTGACTCATAAATCCTTTTTGTCAGTCTCTTTTCATTCATTCTCTCTACATGCCCAAACCATCTAAGCATACCTTTCTCAATTTTAGTCACTACGTCTTCTTTTATACCACAACGTTCTCTTATCACACTTAGTCACTCAGTTTTACTCCACTCATACCTCTCAACGCTTTTATCTCTACCGCATTTATTTGACTTTTGTGATTCTTCTGCCATACCCAACTTTCACTACCATACATAAGTATTGGCACCAACACTCCAGCATGCACAGCCATAGCCCTTTGAGACACCATCTGGCTATTCATGAAGGCGTGCAGAACACCATTTACCATATTTCCTGCATTCACTCTCCTTTCAATATCACTTTCACATGTTCCATCTTTTGTAAATTCAGATCCCAAGTATACAAATTCTTTCACCTCTTCCACTTGTTCCCCATCTATCAAAATATTGCCATCTATTATAGATTCATCTCTTTCAAAAAGCATAACTTTCATTTTGTTTACGTTCACTTTCATTCCTTTCCCTTTTAAAGCTTTATTCATAATATTTACCATCTCCTGTAGCTCATTATCGGATGACGCAAGTATTACTTGATCATCAGCGTAGAGTAAACATTTGATGAGTAATTCTTATACATACTTTCTTTTAAATCTGTCAAACATTTATCCATGAATAGGTTGATCAGCCATGGTGACGCAACACATCCCTGTCGTACCGTTTATTCTGACACAAGCACTAGAACCCTCACAGAGAGACTTCAATGCCTGAATCAGATTAACGGCCACCTCATACGTAGATAACGTTGACCACAGATCATTCCTCACCACTCGATCATAGGCCTTTTCTGGGTTATACTTCTGAGAGATACATATACCATCATAGACTTTTTTCTCGATATTTTTAAGGTATATTTCATATTACATTAACTCAATATATCTTATAAGGTTTAAACAAGGTTAAGGTTTGTGATTTAAACGAAGAGAAATATGTATGTTTTATACATATAAAACTTCTTTTTGAACCACGCTATCTATTGTCTGAAAAGATCTGAGGGAACAGACAGCACAACCGTCTTCATTTTGTGCTATGTAAAGATATGAAGATATTATTGACGTTTACATACAAACGGGGTCAATCATGGACACGTCAGAAGCGTTTTAATAAATAAAACTAAGGAGAAAGCCTTTCACAAACGTTACATATTGGGGCGAAGTGAAGTTGGAGTAAGTTAATCCAGCTTAGCGCTTATCGGCGGGAATTCTAATCGTCGTTGTAGAGGCGAGCTTTCTTTAAGCCCTCCTTAATTCTGTTCACCGAACACGACAGTTTTAGACTGTCTACAGTGTTGACTTAGTACGGGTTCCGTATCAGTTTTTTTGAAAAAACAAACAAGTCTTTGAGCAGTTTTTAATAGATCAATGGAAACCACTACCTGATCATGCGAACTTAAAAGACATTTACATTCAAAAACATAATTAAAAAGACCTTTATTAGAAAACTTGTTGTACGTACACAAAAACATTGACTCTTTTAATAAAAAGAGTGAATGTATATCATATAACTTACGAAACAAAAACAAACTTGTTGTAAATTCTAGTAGGCTGCATAAAATTAACAACTCATTTAAGGGTAACTGTATACGTTTCTATAATAAACTCCCACAAGACGTTTTAGAAATGTCAATTAATAAATTCAAAGTCTTTGTTAAAAGAAAGTTGATAGAAAAATCGTATTATAAGTTGCAAGAGTACTTAGACGATAGAAACGCGTGTGTGTGAACGAACTGCTCTAATTTGAATTGAAATATATTAAACTAATATGATATTGTAATGATGATGATAACAAAAAAACAAAATACCCGACTGAGTTTGTTGTGGGCTCTTCACGTATCGGGCGCGAAGGAACCCTCGTAACTTTAGATTTTAAGTCGTTCTGGAGTATCATCATCAGACGTGCATTAGAATTAAGAGTGTGGAAAAGAAAAAAAAATATTATTTGACGATTCAAAAGTGCTGTAATATGCCTACTTGAATAAAGATATTTTGATTTGATTTGATTTGATATGGAAAGCTTAACACCTATATCAATGTAGGTGCTTTGGCTGACATCGACACCAAATATAATAATAATTGTCACTACATGTTCGATATGAATACGGCTCTTTTATTATTAATTTTTTGATTTGTAGAGAATCTGAAGGACACTAACAAATATGGGTAGACCTAAAAACGTTTTGCTCAAATGAAACAACTTTACAAAGTGAAATTTACGTTGGTACCGCTACAGGCCGGTTATTTAGCCACCTCGCTATCACCAGTCTTCTATATAGTGATCAAGCTCATCACTAAAATGCAAAAATTCCCCCTCCCCCACTCGACTACCACAGCTCATTGCAATTTGATTACAGATAGTCAGGTATTCTGTCACAAATTGCACCATTACTGTAAGCCGTTGAGGAGTTCCATTGATCATCATGTTAGCGATAAAAAGTATTTAATTTGTATTAACAACAAAAAATTCTTTAATCTGTATAACTGTCCGTAAAGATGGCGCCTCGTTCTCTTAATTCCGTTCAAGATATTATAAAAAGGGAGGTGCGCCGTTTTTACGGACAGTCGTTGCAGCCAAGTTGTATACAGCATTAATAAAGTTGCTGTGAAGTGATTATTATAAAATAATTGATAAATAAAGGTATAAAAATTAGAATTGGTAATCAGAGTGTATATCTAATAAATTTTTGAGCAAGTGAGTATCTTATTCTTTAACCAAAATAAAAAAAAATACAAAATATCTTTGTTCAAGTAGGCATATTACAGCACTTTTGAATAGTCAAATATTTTTTTTTCTTTTCCACACTCTAATTCTATTGTACGTCTGATGATGATACTCCAGAACGCCGAAAAATCTAAAGTTACGAGGGTTCCTTCGCGCCCTGATCCGAGAAGAGCCCACAACAAACTCAGTCGGGTATTCTGTTTTTTTTTGTTATCATCATCATTACAATATCATATTAGTTTAATATATTTCAATTCAAATTAGAGCAGTTCGTTTGACTTTGAATTTATCAATTGTCATCTCTAAAACGTCTTGTGGGAGTTTATTATAGAAACGTATACAGTTACCCTTAAATGAGTTNTGTGTATAAGAGACAGGTCTGGCAGTATCAACATCTGTCAGACGACGAATTTTTTTAACAGCGTAAGCCGCGGAGCTGAGCCTATTCGATAGACCATTTATACCACCATTATAACCTAATGTTTAATCCAACACAAATGACTATCAAAAAAGTAATAAGAAGTACGGATTCGAACTCCGTTATGCAGCATCTGCTAGAAATCTAGCAATGCTGACAATCATAATTGACTACGATGACTCAAATATCTGGATAGCCTATAAAAGAATCTGCCGAGTATCGTTAATTTGCTCCTAAGAATTAAAGAGTTCCGTTACTTTGTCATGTCACGTCAACAACCGTAGAGTATATCCTTTCCAATAAAAAACGAAAAATCGAAATCGGTTGGCGTGATCTCGAGCTATTTGTCCATTTGTCGCGCGAGACACCAAAAAAAAATGTGACTCCAAGAAAAGCACCACCTTTCAAATTGTAAAAGAATTATCAGGATCGGTTCACTCAGTCGAAAGTTACAAGGTAACATACAGAAAAAAGAACTGTCTCATTGGTCTAGTGGTTAGCATGTTCGACTACAGACATGAGGTCCTGGGTTCGAGTCCCGGGTCGGGCCAATTCAAAAATGAAAACTCAATATTTGCCCGAAGTTGGAAAGTTGGCGGTGGGATCTACCCCCGTGCCTCGGAGAGCACGTTAAGCCGTCGGTCCTGCGCCTGATCTCTCTGCAGTGGTGTCGGATTCTCCCGTCACATCGGACTATGAGAGTGAAGGAATAGAGAGTGCACATGCGTACTATGCCTGCCAATTCGCACTGTAGCAGCGTGGTGGGCCTACGCTCTAAAAACCCTTGCTCCTCGCAGTGAGGAGGCCTGTGCCTAGCAGTGGGACGTTAATGGGCTGCTACTTACTTTTTTTTTAAACAGAAAAAAAGCAGACGAATTGATAACGTCTTCCTTTTTTTAAGTCGGTTAAAAATACATTGTATCAATAAAAGACATATCGCTCACATCTATATAGAGTATGTATGCGTATTTGTCTATCGCTAACAATTATGTCAAACGTCATAAGGTTACATTAAAAGAGTTTGTATAATCAAAACTAAGGAGGTTACGTCAGAAAAGTTACCAAGGTGGTTAAGTTTATTTCAAATTTCTGATGTTCTACGTAACTTTTAATTCGGTTACTTCTCAGTAGCATTAACTTTCCGGTGGTAGATTTGTTAAGTAATGACGATGCGAAAAACAATTGACTGTGATCACACCTGATGGTAAGCGCAGGGAAATGCCTTTACATACCCCGATGAAAGACTTTTACTAATTGGGAGTGTGAGACTCATTGATAACAGAATACCCACTAAAAACTCATCTATGATTTAGATCAGTAGAGATTCCTTAGCTGCATTCCACTCTAGTGACCCGGATGGTACCGACTATGAGGACCTACCACTCATAAGGGTGAAGCATAAAGTGCATACATGCGACTTCTGCCACCAAGCCTTCTCCGACGGCGAGGGAGGGCTCCAGCCTCTTGCTCCCTTAGCCTCACATTTGCCTTCTTTAGCGACAAGGGCCGTTCAAATATTACGTAAGCAGATTTATTACACAGATTGTTAATCGGTTTACAATCGAATCGGACTTGACATTTTTGAGGTTGACAGCTGACATAACACCGAGCTCTGTGGTGGCGGCCATTATTGGTTCGGATTTCATAGAGTGCGCACGTGCCCACGTGTTCTGGTGAAATGTTTTAAATCTAGTACGTAGCAGCCCATTAACGTCCCACTGCTGGACACAGGGCTCCTCACTCCGAGGAGCGAGGGCTTTTAGAGCATAGACCCACCACCCTGCTCCACTGCGGATTGGCAGGCATAGTACACAAGCGCACTCTCTATTACTTCACTCTCATAGTTCGATGTGACGGGAATCCGATTCGATTAACGTGCTCACCGAGGCACGAGCGTGGACCGCACCGCCCAATTTTTCCCAACTTCGGACAAATATTTAGAAAATGTTAATAGAAAACTCAATATCGAGTTGTGAATTCGCCCGACCCGGGACTCGAACCCAGGACCTCATGTCTGTAGTCGAACATGCTAACCACTATACCAATGAGGCAGTCAGTCAGTCAATTAAATCTAGTATACTTTGTTATTTATTTAAAATTATAAGTATTGATTTTTTATAGTGAAATTAATAAAGAAGGACCTAATTGTATCGTGGAATATGTTGTGGAAATACCCGACGTTGATCTCCTCGCCCGACTACCCACATAATGGCAGAAAAAACCCAATATTTACGCCACAACCAGAGGATGCGCCTTTATACTTTTTTATATTATAGTGATAATTTAATAAATAAGAAAATAGATTCAGGATAGATTCAAATATTATAAAATTACGTACATAACAAACCTAAAATAATCATCATCTAGGCTCCCTTACCATGTCATCCAAAATAAGCAAAAGAAAGACCTCGCACTCCTTCGTTGTGCTTACGTAATACTTGAATGGCCCCAGATGATGGTCTCGCAAAAGAAGGCTGGCGAGCATTATCCAAATTATGCTCTCCAGTGAAAGATCTCCTCTAACCAGCGACAACAAGATATGCCGCTGGGGTGCCCACTCTGGACACTCCGCCAGAGTAACACACCACGGCGATTTAGATACAGTTTAGATAGTTTAGATGATTTAGATAGTGGCAGAACTCTCTCTTCTTTAGGATTTCTACGTATATATTTATAATGTATTTATTTTACTTACTATATGTATGTGTAACTGCCTCATTGGTCTAGTGGTTAGCATGTTCGACTACAGACATGAGGTCCTGGGTTCGAGTCCCGGGTCGGGCCAATTCAAAAACCAATATTGAGTTTTCTATTAAGATTTTCTCAATATTTGCCCGAAGTTGGGAAGTTGGCGGTGTGATCCACCCCCGTGCCTCGGAGAGCACGTTAAGCCGTCGGTCCTGCGCCTGATCTCTCTCCGGTCGTGTCGGATTCCCGTCACATCGGACTATGAGAGTGAAGGAATAGAGAGTGCACTTGTGTACTATGCCTGCCAATCCGCAGTGGAGCAGCGTGGTGGGTCTATGCTCTAAAAACCCTCGCTTCTTGGAGTGAGGAGGCCTGTGCCCTGCAGTGGGACGTTAATGGGCTGCTACTTACTTTTTTTTACTTATGTATGTGTTATCTTTATTTATTACAACAAATATACAACAGATTTCTTATTTTTTACTTTTTAATTTCTTATATATCGATATGTGTGTATGTGTGTGTGTGTATGTGTGTGTGGGTGTGTGTGTGGGTGTGTGTTGTGCACAGGTCCATGGCGCTATCTTTAGTTAGTGTTAGTTTTATAGGCTGCAGCTGAAGATCAGCGCCGTGCGTCCGGATTTTCTAACTCGGATAGCAATTGCTGAGCTGCAGACCTTTTATCCTTGTATATATATATACGTATTTATACTAAACTTACTACCTAGTAAGTTTAGTATTTTTCATTCATAATAGTTTAAGTTTGTTTATAAATAATTTAATAGTTTTTCTTTATTTTTTGTTGACGATTGTGCATGCAATGTAGAATAAATTTATTTTCTTTCTTTCTTCATTCAGATACGTACGGACACAAGTGGTTTACATATTGTTTATAGACTTTAAAATCAGTTGTTTAATACAGCTTGTAATTACACTCTGATAGCGGTGAGCCATCACTTATAAAGTAAACAACTTCGACCAACGCATCCGTGAACCCCGTATAACAATTATAATATAAACAAAGCCTCGATTTTCTTAGAACGCAACGAGCTTTTTGTGTGCACGTGTGCAGTCTCGAGGTGGGGGGGGGGGGGGNGGGGGGGGGGGGGGGGGGGGGGGGGGGGATGTAAGGCCACACACGAATCGCTAGGTATAAACAAGAAATAAAAACTAAATGGTTATATGAGACAAACGGCGCATATGAGGTAGCTGATGCCAGCCATATTGGCCTTGGCAGGTCCACTGAACGCCTCTCCCTTTACCCCCACGTAAAAATAGTTAAAAGTGCGTGCTCACAAATTACACATGTCAGAAGTGAAACTTCTTTGGCAAACGAATTTTTAAGTCTTTTTACGACTTAGATGGAGGTAAAAAGGTATATATGTTATAAATTTAATTTTCATTAAATTATATTAAGTGTCGTAAAATTAATAGATATAATTTATTAAAATCTCGTTTGCTGTATATTTTGTCAATATTAGAATTAAATTTTGTCTTTGAATTTAAAATTTAGAATATTAAAAATAGTATATTTATTAATTTTATTTTTAAGGGAAACAAATAGTTAGATTTTATTCTTGTTACTAACCTAATACTATCAAGTTTCCATAGATTTTTTTTTACATGCAAGCTTACGAGCTAAATATTGAAAATTAAATGATATTAATGGTCGAGTCGTACGAATCACGAACCTGAAGTGGCAATGGGCGGGGCACATAGTCCGGCGAACCGATGGACGTTGGGGTCGGAAAGTGCTGGATTGGCGACCCCGACGACGAAAGGTCGAGTACCAAACTATAATCGTCGTCGTCGTCGTCGCTTCAACCGATGGATATCCACTGAGGGACATAGGTCTCACGAAATGATACCCACAAGGCCCGATCTTTTGCCGCCTGGCTCCAGCGGCTACCGGCGATCCTCCTTATATCGTCGGTCCACCTTGTGGGGGGTCTTCCTACACTGCGTCGTCCAGTGCGGGGTCGCCATTCCAGCACTTTCCGACCCCAACGTCCATCGGTTCGTCGGACTATGTGCCCCGCCCATTGCCACTTCAGGTTCGCGATTCGTAGGGCTATGTCGGTGACTTTGGTTCTGCTACGGATCTCCTCATTTCTGATTTGATCGCGTAGAGAAACTCCGAACATAGCCCTATCCATCGCACGCTGAGTGACTCTGAGCTTCCGCATGAGGCCCATAGTCAGCGACCATGTCTCAGAACCGTAGGTCATCACTGGCAACACGCACTGTTCGAAGANACAAGGCAGCAACGGCCCCCAGTCCCCGGCAGCCCCGCTATTCCTAGCTCTGGCAGCGGTTACGGTAACGGCGGGGCAGGGGGTGCTAAAAATCTCCGGAAGAGATTCCGCTGCCAACCCCAACGACTTGACCTGGCAAACTATAATGCCACATGTTATTTGTATATATTAAGACTATCTTTTTTTTGTGCTGGGAAATGCTTTTACACACTTACCCCGACCTAAAAGTAGGTCAGGAGTGTGCGAGGCGAGGGAAGAGACCTTGCAATACCCACTAAACCCCAGCGGAACTCTCTTCACCCGTAAATGGGACACCAGAGGTTCAGCTTCACTGGTGCCCCAGATGAGTCCGACAGAGAAATTCATGGAGGCGGGAGCGAGTGCGCAAATAACCGCCGCCTTGTGTCCCGCCTCCTTCGGCGGTGAGAGGGAGTATCTACTGCATTCTCCTTATCTCGCTCCTGGGCCTCATTTAGCAAGATTACAGCCCCGGAGAAGAAGGCCACTTCCGCCCAACATCTCTCACAGCATAGCGCTTACAATACTCTCAAGCGAGAGTTCTTCGCCCATCAGCGCCACCACACGGTGCCGCTGAGGTCCTCACTGTGATGTGCTGAGTCGATAGCTGTACCACACTCGTGGCAAGCAGGCGACTCCTCTCTGCCAATTTGGTGCCGGAACTTTTCAAAGCAGCCATGCCCGGTCAAAACCTGATATTAACACTACCTAACGAATTCGAATTCGGTCGAATTACCTTAAAAAACAGTGCACATCTTTGTGACGCTTTTCACGCGTTTCAAGAAGGCTCACTCCAAAATAACAAGCGATGTGAAAGATGAAAAGATAAAGGCCAGTCCTACATCATCTACCGCGAACTTTTTAATACTAATTACATAGAAGGAAACTTTTAAACATTTCACGTGGGCTTTCAATACATGGCGATGTACAATATCTCCCTAAATATGTTTTATTAATGAATTAACATTAAAAAAACTGTCTTTACATCGAGTCTAATTAAAAATTATGTCCAAAAATTATATATTTAAATATGTTTACGTCAGTAAAAAAGTATTCAATTAAGATATATAGAAAGACAGTTAACTAATAGAAGTAGTTGAAAGTACGTGATTTAGTTCTTTCTTCTATGCAAACAAATAATCAACGCTGAAGAGTTTGTTTCTGAACCGCACCGCAGAGGAGTGAAATGCTTTACTAGCTTCAGTGTTTCCTGACTCCTACTGTCCGGGTACTTTCAAATGCAGAGTGAATAGACATCTCCTAGGCAAGTGCGGTCCACCCTAGGCTGCATCAGCACTTAACATCAGGTTTGATTGTATTGTCACATGCCTCGCCATTCTTGGGAAAGAGGGTTTCCCAGAATTGCTTTCGGTACATGCTCATTTCGTGTTGGATTTATGCCTTTTTTCCTAAAAGTCATAAAACAAAGCGTGGTGAGCATTTGCATGAAAAACCCTCTCTCGTATGAATAAGGAGGCCTCTGTCCAGCAGTAGGACTTTAATGAGCTGCAACGTAGAAAGACGTACCAAGTAAAAATATTACGTTGTTGTAAGATGCTTGGAAACCTTTTAGAAAGGTAACTAACTCGTTGGAATCTTAGACTGCACTTACGATCAGGAAAGATAACAGTCAAGCACCAACATGTCAATAATTAAAAAGAAAAGCCTATTCTTATTCATCTAGTTGGGAGTCTTCGGCTGAGTACGAGTTGGAGAAAGACCTTTTTAATGACCTTTATTAACTAGATAAATTGAAACACTATATGCCATGACACTTCTCGCTATTCAGACAATATTCGCGGAAAAACAGTTTTGTTGGACGCTATTACTTGGATACAATCTTGGATCCAACTTCGAGAGAGTAGTCAACCGTGGAATCCAACTGGAACTCACTCAGTGCCTGAAGACTTACCCAGCGATTACATATGGTTCCAAGACCTGGCTATGCTCGGAGTTTACCTATTGGATAAAAAACAAAATGAGAAGAACCGTAGGAGAACTAAAGTTGCAGAAGTAGCCTACCGAATTGGGAAGCTAAAGTGGCAATGGACGTTCACAGAACCAATGGCCAGTGGGGTTCCAAGGTGCTGTAATGGTGGGCTCTCATCGGAAAACGCAGCATCGGCAGACCTTCCACTATGTGGACCTATATTAAGAGGGTGAAAGATCGAGTCCAGTGGAACGTAAAATAACAGTCGAATTCATGTGCAGTCCTTGTTCCCGTACAAATGAAGTAATCCAAGTCGACATGGCTTCAATAGTCTAAGAGTACCAAGTTAAATGTTCTCGTATTATAAATGTGTTTTGGTACAAACTGGTTAGCTTGCCTTGCTTTTTTTACGATATATGTTTGTCTAAAGTAGTTTATGTATTTCTTGCATTGAAATATAAATAAATAAATTCTTTATTCTAGTAGGCTTTTTCAATTGTTTAATATGGTTGATGACGATATTAAAGAGCGACTTCGAATCTAATTTTACGAGGGTTCCTTGGTGTCCTGTTCCGAGAAGAGCCCACAACAAACTCAGTCGGGTGTCCTTTTGTTTCTCATCATCATTACAATATAACTCATAATTTTCATTCATTTTTACGCTTTATATCGTCACGTTATATGAGGCGCGTTTACTTTTCCTTAGCTTTTTCTATTGCTGACAGTTTAGCAGTTGACTGTGATTGTACCCGATGGTAAGTGATGACACTGTCGAAGGAGGCGTAAGTGCGCTAAGGGAATTTACATCGTATCAGACAAATTAGAAAGCAAGTACTCTGCTAGCAAAGCGAGTACTTGCGCCAGCGAGGCTGTCAAAACTATTTAAACATCCATTGCATTTGAGGTTTATAAGAAGTGTACTCTATCTACACACTCCATGTATCCATCGGTGCGTTGTTTTTAAATAGGGTCCAATTAAGAAACAATTTCCATTGCATCCCTGGCTGCATTTATTCATATGTTTAAAGACGCGCCGACCAATCAATCTGGGGAGTGACGTCACTTATTGCTGTCCATCGACGCGTACGAAACCGTGTACGGTGACAATCAGTTTATATATAAAAGAGTAGCTATTCCCCGATGTGTTACCCGCGTGGTTTCCATGGTAATATGGACAAACTCATCCTTAGAGATCGTCGATATTTCGAATGGAGTCAATATGTCGTAACGATTGATTTCATCTATATATTAATACATGAAGCAAAAACTATATACCTCTTTTTACTTATAGTTTATTTAGAGAAGAAAGAAAGAAGGAGTGTACAATAATAATGACGTACATACATGTACATAGCATCACATCTCCTTCGCTTCTTTCATTCTCATTAAACCTTTCATACAAGTTCGTCGGTTTAGAGTACTCTTGACCTGGCCCTTAATTAAAATGTCCTGACTTTGGTCCAGTCTTTTTGTCAGTCTCCTTTCATTCTCTCTACGTGCCTAAACCATCTAAGCATACCTTTCTCAATTTTAGTCACTACATCTTCTTTTAAACCACAACGTTCTTTTATCACACTACATATCTTGTTACTTTGTTAAGTTATTCTTTCATACGAACCTTCTTCTGACTATAACAAACAGAACTACAAAAGAATTATCGCAATCGGTCCAGCAGTTAACGCGTGATGCCGAGACACTCATTTTTATATAAATAGATTATTACAACAAGTTTTTTGTGTATAATCTGACAATAGAAATTTAATTTTGCTTTAACTTCCTCAGCTGGACGACTACTAGTTGGTTTAAAACCATCCAATGGACTCTCTGACGAAATGATGCAAGGACTCGTTTCGCTAGCAGAGATCCTGGACTGGATCATCGGTAAACCAAATTTTAGAAATTGCATTTTCCAATTCCAATTTAAGAAATTGGTTTGTTACCATCCTACCAGCAAAGACGTACCTCCAAGCAAAGAGATTTGTGTTCCGGTACAATTCTGTGTAGGAACCATAAGAGGTGAATTGCATTTTGCCATTAGTATCACTTACCAACAGATGAGGTTGACCTACAGTTCTGAGGCGTGGTCGCTGACTATGGGCCTCATGCGGAAGCTCAGAGTCACTCAGCGTTCGTTGGAGAGGGCTATGCTCGGAGTTTCTCTACGTGATCAAATCAGAAATGAAGAGATCCGTAGTAGAACCAAAGTCACCGATATAGTCCTACGAATCGCGAACCTGAAGTGGCAATGGGTGGGGCACATAGTCCGAAGGACCGATGGACGTTGGGGGGTGAAGGTGCTGGAGTGGCGACTACGCACCGGACGGCACAGTGTAGGCAGACCCCCCACAAGGTGGACCGATGATATAAAAAGGGTCGCTGGTGGCCGCTGGAGCCAGGCGGCGCAAGATCGGGCCTTGTGGAGGTCATTACGTGAGACCTATGTCCAGCAGTGGACGTCCATCGGTTGAAGCGACGACGACGACGAACAGATGAGGTTACAGTCAAACGCTGAGAAGAACAATTACATAATGCCTTTCTAATGTTTCCAATACGGGGCACACAGGTTTGAAAAACAATAAATATGCTTTTCAGTGGGGATCATTATATTCGCACACGTACAAAGTTTAGGAGCGAAATTCTTGAGGATTTCACAGGGGGGCCAAAATAAACAAAATAGAGAATCCATTGTAGTTCCGTCCGACGGTACAAGTGGCCATCAGGTGCCCCTTCGCTTGTTTGCCCTCTAATACTATAAAAAAACATTGTCGTATGTCTATCTCTAGAGCATCCCGTTTATGCGAATCAACTTTCAAAGGCACTAATTGAAAAAATATCAGTGTGGTTATTTGAAGCCACGATTCAAATGAAACAGCTGATGCGAGCCATTTTGTCCCCAAACTACGTTCTATTTGCATTAGTCTGCATTGGTGAGAGACTTCGGCCGTGGCTTTATCACAACTTACCACCAGGTGAGGTCACAGTCAAGCGCTGAACTATCAGCAGTCAAAAAAATACGTTATATACACGAAACACTAACAGTCGATGAAAAATTTTCACTTTAAACATTTCTAAACATCTACATGGCTTTTTTATAATTTTACTAGGTAATTTAACGCACTCAACAATAGAGAGTGAATAAATATGATTACCATAACAGAGGTTATAAGTGAGTCAACCTTAAAAGATGACCACTTGGGCAGAACATACCCATGCCACCTTTGAACAAAATCTGACGGTCATATTGGAGTCCTCGCAGGCATAGCGGCAGTTCGGTTACTCGAGTATTCGAGTAACCTTGAACTTTTGACCTGGCCCTTATTTAAAATGTCCTGGATTTAATCCAGGAACGTTCGCCATGGTCTTCCCCTTCCAACTTTCGCATTCACTCTTGACTCATAAATCCTTTTTGTCAGTCTCCTTTCACTCATTCTCTCTACATACCCAAGTCATCTAAGCATACCTTTACGGTAACGGTTTAATAGCTATATGATTAAATTAAAGTGCAACCATGCGTCCATGGCTTGCATCAGCTGACATTTATATTGAACTCATTCGTGCAAATTTGAAAAAGTTTCAATAGCATCGTCGTTTTATAAAACCGCACAATATTTTATAATTGTGCACTCAAACGAACGTTAGACCAATAATTTGTGGTCAATAATCATTGAGTTTTGAAGAATACTTGAAAATTTCGATTGTCTCGTTATTACTGACAATTATTCGAACGACAATATAATAATGTCAACCTTAATTATAACGAACCGTATAACACTCGGCTTAGTTTAATTAGTACTAATATTCAAACACGCCTCGATATTGATTAAATTAAATAACTAGTAGATGTGGTAAACTTCGTATCGCCTCAGAATAAAGAAGTAAACAAAAGAAATGTGGTCAAAACATAATCGAAACAAAAACAATTCGGTCAGATTCCTGTCAAAATCCGTCAAATATTATATTTACGACCAGAAATTTGATGGTTGTCAATGAAAAATGTCAAAAGTAACTGTATTCTTTTTAATTCAATTGATTTCTAAATGACGAGAACATCAAACGTTTGACAGTTGTTTTGACAGCTTCTAAGGAAAGCGTGTGTTGGGTTCATCGCAGCATTCTGCGGGGTACGGGCCTCGAGGCAGGGCCTCATTGCCCGGGCATTCAGTAAATGCCCGGTACTCTTTTTTGCCCGTAATACGGGCTGGATCCCACCGGCGACGCCAGCGGGTCCATCCTGGTCAATTCCGAGTGTTGCTGCTACCGCGTCATCTTCGCCGCTATCACCTACGGCTGGTGGTGGTGACAGCAGGAGCTCACGAGGCAGACGGCGCCCAGTGTTTGCCGTTCTTTGGTACTGGCTGGCAATGCCGTGGACAAGTGTATGCGGAGAGTTATCCGCCAGGCGGATTATACTCCTAGCAAGCTGGCGGACGAACACCTCCACGGTGGGCGTCCTGGTATCACGATGGATAACGTCGTTCCTGACGTACCTCGGAGCTCCTACTATCAGACGTAGGCACTTGTTCTGCTGGACTGCCACGATTAACTCTGTCCCACGCCGATGGATGGTGCCAGCCTTCCACAGACACCTGCCCTCCGACATATATATCTTTAAAGGATAACTCACTACATCTATATAATTTTATTAAAGAATACTAGCAGTCCCGACAGACTTCGTTCTGTCAAAAAGATTTGGAATGTGGCAGATTGCAGTTTTACGAATGATTTTCGAAATGAAATTACAACAGTAC